>JAAAKL020010996.1:0-13965 GCA_010016065.2 Carybdea cf. marsupialis auct. non (Linnaeus, 1758) | reverse complement strand
GTGACAACATGCCCCGTCCTACTCCCAGAGAGGAAACAGAGACGTAAAACCCGGATAGTGAGTGAGTGAGTGAGTGAGTGAGTGAGTGAGTGAGTGATATCTAAAAACAATAAAAATCATAAAACAATTCCTTTTGTAAGTGAAGTGAAGCACTGACTTGTGTAATATATAAACTTACCTGTTACTTCTTCATTCGCAACTTTCCCTATTAATTCTACAATTCTTTGCTGCATCTGCCGGCATGTTTTACTCAGTTCCTACGAGATAAAGTACTATCACAGTTACATCAACTTTTAAAACTAGAATGCTACGCTAAGATTATTAAATAATCCCCTACAAAACAGCCTCGAGGAGAAAGGTCTACGGTTCAAGCCAGGTGGATAGTTATACGGCCTGCGTATTATATTACATTTGAAAGTGGAAAAACGAGGGAAGTACAGTTTCAGTGTATTACACCTTTAAAACAGTGCAATTGCTATGGTTTGAAACGCGCCTTCCCGTTACACCAAATTAACCTTCCACACCACTCAGCCTCAGCCCCCACCCCCTTATTGGCATAAAACTCTCCTGTATTTTTAAAGGATCTATTTATTCTCAAATGTTACACTTTTGAGCAATATTCATGTCCACAACCATTACAGAGTGTGGGGAAAATAATTTCTTTCATAAAGTTAAGTTTGGACACACGTACAATATTTGGCTTCCACCGATTTGACTACTCCGACACAACTGCTAACAACCTGCTCCTACATCTAACAAAAGCCTCGATTTGATACTTCCTCTAGTCTTCACAAACACTTTTAGCTTGGTTTAAATTGTAAAGAACATTTCCACAACACTAGCACAGATCCATGATTAGGGAGTAACTTACGTAACGTCTTGCACGTGCCGTATGTACATAACAACGTGAACGAGTCGGTGTTGAAACTTTATTTTATATATGATATGGTTAAATATTGTCAGTTAACTACAACTAAAGAGCATTTATCACCACAAGCAACTTCATCACTGGAATTCACCGTAAATACATATTCAATATTCACATTGAAAGTTTGAAGTGATAGTAAAGAAAAGTGAAAATGTCAGCACCAGGATTCGAACCCAGGAACCACGTATTCGCCGCGTGCTGCTCTACCACCTCAACTATGGTGACCCGGTGATAACATAGTTCACTTTTCTCTAGTCGCCAGATCAGCTCCTGAGACTCGACCGGTGGATTTCGGATCCAGCTCTACGCAATTTTCGATTCCAGCCTCTCCGTGCCATATGATTTGACCCTGGAAGGGCTATACTAGAATTACGAAAATCATCCCTGTCAAGATAATTACTCGCTAAGACAAGTAACCGCCGATAATAACAAGGTTTTAACCGCTTCATATCGAATAGCCGATTGGGCAACAATTCGATCTAACGGAAATGAAAAGTGACACTCGACAAACTTTCGCCCAGCAGGCAAACTGGTATCTAAGTCGACAGTGCCATGTAACTTAATAGTTTTCGAGGACTGTGTTGCACTATTGGAAGGAGCAACGCTTATCTGTAGACCGACTTGTGTCCAACCCTAGGACTTTGCTGGCTTCCAATACGCCAAACGCATTTTTAGCAAACCAACCTCTACGAGCTATAATTATTTTTTTCGGTGTAAAGGCCTACTCAACAGATATTTAAGTTTAAAAGAGTGTCAAATTTATTTTACGTAATCAAATATTCGCACATACACCTAGCTTTTGATACCCTAAGCTAACTGAAACTATGAACTGTAACAATTAATGAAACATACTCGAAGTAACTCTATGTCGTCCGGATTTCGGGATGATGGTGGGACCTCCGATAATTCGATGAGCATTTCTGACATAACGCGGACATTTTCCTCCACAACATCGAGTTGCGATCGAAGTTTTCCTAGACTCTCAGGGCTTGGTTGAACTGGTCCTACGGGAGCAGTGCGTCCACCTGGTGGGGCAGTCCGAGCCCTCTGCCGTGACAGCATCTGGGAAAAACAAATATAAGATAACTTCACAAAATGATAGAAACTTACATAAACGTGAAATTAGCACCAGGACACCCAGCTGTTCTTAATTAAGGGTCCATGATTGGCAGGGTACCGCACGTGGGTTGCTCATTAAACGTGCTCACGCAATGCGGAGATAAAGTGTTGAAAACTTATATACTGTGTGAAAAATTCTCAATGTTTCTGCTGCCCTAATTGCAAGAACGTCAACGACCAAATTCAAGACGGGAGAGTCTTACCAACAATGAGATATTAGCTTCAAAGTTTCAAATCTCTCTAACAGGACCTTGATATTTGATGCTGGATCCTTGCGTTAGGATTCAGGGAAAGTTAACAGAATCTTGATCAGAGATTTCTAAAGATTCAAACACGTGTAGCAAAGCAAAGCAAATACAATAAAAGAAAAGAAAATGAAAATAAAATAAAAGAGATGAGATGAGATGAGATGCGATGAATCATCACACTATCACACGTGGTACATGATCACGTAAATTTTACTGACCTTTCCCTGCGCGAGGTTAGAGTAATCATTTCTAAATCTCAAGCTGCTTTATATAATAGAACAGGATGAGGGCTAAAATGATGTATGACAGATAGCCAATCATAATATGGGAAAATGCTACAGACTGACTGCAAGCACCCACGGATATCAACAACCTAGCTGTATAGAGAAGGAAGTAACTACTTTCAGTAACATCTTCTTTGCATGATAACAACAGCACAATAATCATCGCAAGTATACACCTCTCCTCCTGGTGAAGGTGAAGGATTCGTAAAAGGAAATATGAACTAATAAGTCACTCACACGCACGTTCCATTGTTCTAAATGAATCCTTTTAACACTAACAGACGTTGTCGATCGCTACTAGGCAGGGTCGCTTCGTAAAATTTACACTAAATTTTACGCCCAACCGGAAACAATGAAAGAAAACTAATTAACATCACGCCCTCACGCCCTCACGCCCTCACGCCCTTGAAAAACAAAGCCCAGCCCCCAAACATCCAATAGGCCTAGGTGCCACGAGGCTATTACCTATAAAACAATTGGAATGAATTAAGAAAAATAAAACACTGTATTTTCGAGAAGTAAAACTAGGGCCACTGAAGCAAGCCAAGATTTTACCGAAATACATACGACTCATTGCATTCACCGGGCGGTATCGTAATACTGATGACAATTTACAATTTATGTCTCATATCGCATTTCTCGTCTTACTAAATTTCTAGCAGAGACCAATATTTGACAACAAAATATCAATATACCTTTCCATTAGTTTCCGCTGGCTTTGGGGCTGTCTGTTTTGGCACAGTAGAGACATCCTCATTGACCGACTGAACAACAGAGAAGTAAATACGTAAATTTACGCCCTGTAACTTGAAGTATCTTACTAGTTTGTGAATCTACGATGTCCAACGTGTACAGAATGATATTACACAGGACACCATATCAGAAATCACCCATAATCAATTCAGCATCCTTTTATTCCCAGGACGTCAGTGAATGCAACCTAAACATTGTTCAACTCATAATCACAACATAATCAAATCTGTCTTAAACACGACAATTTATTAGCATGCTATTATTGAAGGGAGTTGTCTTGAAAGTCTACAATTTAATGATATACTTCATAAAACGTAATACGTACCAATTTCCCGTACATTGGAAAAGAAAGATATGGCATGATTCTGAAAGCCTATTCGCCTATTAGTAAGATAGCTGTTTCCGAAGACTGATTAAACATCTTCTCTCCATATCTAACCACTATTCAAGGTGGTTATTTTCCAACAAATTTATCATCACAGGTATTAAAAGTGAATACACATTCATTATTCATTACGAAAACATTACAACATCATTATGTCATATTTGAAGAACTCCCACTGGAAGTGTTTAAGAAATATCCTTGTACCCAAAATACACGGAAATGCGAGAAAACATGACAAGAAGGAGTCGTAAAGGCTGACGTAATCCTTCCAATTCCGACTAATCAATAATTACACCCCATGATATTAATAGAGAAGATAAATTTAAAAACTGTCTTTTATTTACAATTTCTGTGGCATGCTCACGACAATGCTTTTAGTAAACAAAAGTCAAAAGTTAACAAAACAATACCGAAAATCAAGTTACGAAGCCAGCTAATGAGCTTCGGTTTGCATAATAATTTAACCGTATAGTACGATGAAGTAAAGAATTACCACAATGGAGCAAAATCAGCTCCAAAAAACGGGGGTAAAAATTACTTGCAATCTACGGTGCACTCGCTGTAAGTGCAAGAAGACCCTACTTATCAAAACGCTGGGTGTGGTAGGAAGCAGACCTGGAAAAACACAAGGGAGGGAACGCTTCTCAAGAAATATAGTCTACAAGAAATGATACTAAGTAAGTAACATAAAGACTTAAAGAAGGGAAATTCTTTAATGGGGCATTCGGTTGGAATGAGGGGTAGAATTGATTTGTGGGTGTTGTCACAAACACTACGATTACCCTTGAACGCAGTTGCTCAATGTGAGTGCAGTGCTCTACAACATGGGGACGTTAACAAGCCACATGTCGTAGCGAAAATCACACTTGTCGTGGGTCATTTTTCAGGCCTACTGATTGAATTAAGGTCCAACTTAATTGCTGTGATACAATGACTTTTGACAGCCTACATAGAACCATTAGGGCTTTCAGTCGCACGGGGTTGTTTGTAAAGAAGGGGCCCCCCCCCCCCCCCCTGCGGCCTCACACTGCTGACAACAAGCTGCTTATTAAATGAGAGGAAATCCAATTCAAGGGGAGATAAATTTCACGCGATTTATGTTGTCCAAAATCAACAAAATAAAAGGTGTAAAACAACAAGACTGTAATGAACTGCAAAGATATTACAGATAAGAGGGAAAAAATTAAGAGTTTCATTAAGTAGCTGGCGGCAGGTAAAAAAGTATGCAAACGTAAAGAGCACAAGGAAAATGCTTTGCGGCATACATACCCTATTTGGTGTATAGATTGGCGCTAGTGTGTCAAGGTCCTGTGCTGGAAACTCAAACCCTTTTGTTTGAAATAAAGAGTAAGGCAAGGTGTTAGTAAGATAGTAAGACAGTAGGGATGTAACTATCATACAATAATGAGATAAATCTATTAACGGTGATAACCTATATGAACCTAGTTGGGCAGATTGTACAGCTGGTTGCTAAAAGCTGAAAGCCTCGAACTTCATTTCCGCGAGTATATTAAATAGCAACTAACCATTTTGAGACCAATAAAGACCTGCCATCTTACAGAAATACAAGTTAAACAAACCAAAATACGTAGGATAATAAATCTAAATGGTGCAAGACACATGCAGAAGGAAACAGGCTTTAATTTCAGCTATTACTTAGTTTCTGCCGATCTCAACAAAAATTCAGTGACTGTAGGGTATACCCCTCAAAATCACTGCTTCAAATTCCACACTTGGAGTTGATGGGATATGACCACTGTTTACACAATTCAAAACCCACGATTGCAAGTGCCTATAGGCGTACAAGGTTAAACATCAATGTAATTAATTCTGACGATGGTTTGGCTTTTACATTTCTTACGCTGCAGGGGTTCTATGAAGCAGATAGTACTACATGTTACCTCAATATCTCCTTATGTTTTAACTGGGATCTGGGTGGAAGCTGAATTCAAAATGAGAGCTCGTGCTTAGTGGGTCTGTATTTTAGCAAAATACACCAGTATAAAATCTAACGATAAATTTGTGTAACATGTTGCATATTAACGAAACCATGCTTTTCTTTCCTCGGACTGCACAGAACTGGAGATGATGCAATACACAGAATGTATCTACGGATGTCATGGAACTATACTATAGGCATAAATATCAAGGTGCTTGAAGGGTACTAGAGATCACGAAAACATAAAAGAGTCATTAGCTGATTACGCACTACTAATGACATATTAACATGCTACGTATATTGTAAACCGCAGATTCCCGTTCACGGCGTAACTTGTAATAATATCCTATCATACATCATTTCGTTCTAGGGTTGCGAATCTACATCAACGTTACCAATAAGTAAAAAATTTTAAAATACGTATCAAGCTCCTCAAATCAGCTATTTGTACGACTTATTCGCGGCAGTGTCACCTTTTCGGAACACTTAACTCGATTTTGGTGGGGTGGCAATACATTGTTTAGAACGAAGTAGCATAGGGAGAAATTTAAAAGTGACGAAAAACAGTGGCGGGCATCTCTCCTACCTATGAATCTACTAGCTTTAGTCAAGATATTAACAGGAAGAGAGCTGAAGTAAAAGAAACAATAAATATATCTATACCTTGTGCTTTGAGATTTTCATAACATTGGACTGCAGCTTGTAGGTCCGGTGCATTACGAAATGCATCTGCCCAAGATTGTATCAAGGATAAAATCTTTTCTTGGACGACTTGTGGACAGCGATTCCCTGTACCCTATATAGGATAATAAGAATTACTTTTAAGCATAAAATTAGTAACGGATTACACAAGAAAGAAGATAATAACACGTAAATGATAAGTGGCTACGTCCTTGTACACTATTCAATACCTGTTTGCCCACCATACACCACTAGAATGAAATCAGTCCTATTTTGTACGAGGTCTTTCCTATCACATCTTACCTTTAACACTCGTTTCGGTAACTTTTCATTGTGGCTGCCACTTCTCCAACTGTACACTATCTATGATCCAGGAGTTTGTCAAACCTTTTCGTCGTTTCATCATAGTTATCATTATCATGGTCACCATCACTATCATCATCATAATCATCATCATCATCGTCATCATCGTCATCCCTATCATCATCATTCTCATAATCGTCATGATCTTTGTCATCATCATCATGGTCACTGTCATCACTACTATCATCATCATCGTCATCGTCCTCGTCGTCATCATCATCATCATCATCATCATCATCATTAGCAGCAGCAGCATCATCATTATCATCATCATCATCATAATCATCATCATCATCATCATCATCTATTTTTGTCAGAAAAATAACGGGTGATACATTAGATAAAACTCGACTCACAGATTCCTGTAAGACAATGTATGCATTTACCTGTTTCGTCATACCTTACTAATTCTAAGCGTCAATGAAACTATAAGATAATACTTGTACTTCTGTAAAAGACAAAGACTCTGTTCTGCACACTATAAGAAAGCTACGGAAAACCATAGGCTATAATCTTGCTGTTTCGGTAAGATATTGACATGGAAATATAGCTGAATTGATATCGAAAATCCGTCACTACAGTAAAAAGGAAAGGAAACAGTCCAGTCGTCGTTGAAACTGTTTTTGTGGCAAATATCTACCTGAATTATTCTTTCCAGCAATGGAATCTAAAGCTGTGCAACCTGATAGGGTCTCTTTTTAACATATTCTTGCAACTATTCGTTGAACCCCTGCCCTCTACGTGATAATTGCCCTATAAGTCATAACTGCCCTCCACTGTCATTTTGAAAAAACGGTATGATCTCCCTTCCATGAATATTCTGAAAAATACTTTTTCCCCACCCCCTATATCTAGGAGTGGATGGACACTGTGAGACTATTTTCACAGTCTCCAATCCAGAACAACCAATCAGCTCAATGACACATTTCCACGTAAACACCTTGTGACGTTACAGACATTGACATATTGCTTGACCTGGCAAGCTCTGAATCGACATTCACAATTTTGTTTTGCTTTCAGTAGCCCACTGTACCATTACGTCTCATTTTCCAAGTGTAGCTTCAACCGAGGAAGATGTTCCAGGAGAAAAACTACTACACCCAGAAGTAGAGGAGAATTCAGTGAGAACATTGCAACCGTGCTTGCAATGAAAGGGTGTGAAGTCAACTGGCTTAATTACGAACCGGTACAAACCTACGACGTCAGGTGGAGTTTAAGTATAGCCAGCACAGTATTCTACACACATAATCTATACATTAGTCGATAGGTCTTGATGAGTAGACTAAGAATTTGAATTCAAATCGGAAAAATGTGCAATTATCGGGGAAGTAACTAGGAGCACTATCAACCACAAGCTAACATCAACCGCAGAAAATTCTGCGATTTGATGCTAATGCTTGCCGTTATTGTATATATTTTCCACTACTTTCAATTCAGGGTTGTTAAAGTTATCCAGGGCGTCCTTATTTATCAATACCAAGCTTTCTAACTGAGTATCAAGAAAACACTTGATTAGGGGAACACTTATACTTCCAAGAAACTCCAAGTTTGACATTGAAAATGTTTCAATATGTTCTTGACCTGGCTGTCTCTAAACATCTCTCCCTTTCCCTGCCTCATGTTATAACATGTGATAAATTCCAACTGTTACTTTCCATTGAGCTGTAAATAAATTGAACTTCTTAAATACAACTGTTCTTATCACACAAATGGTCAGAAGAGTTGGTGTCACGTTATCTGCTATTTTAAATAATAATAAGTTCTAATCTGCGAGAGCTCTTCTCTCCTTTATGCTGTAAGTGAATCAGAGGCAAAGATCTACCAGTCTTTTGCCAGAAATGTATCAATTTGAAATAAACCATCATCAATCTTAAAAATAATAGTTGGTAATTAATGCCATTGAATCATGTTGTACCGTAACGTGTAGTTTGTAATTGCTCTTATTACGACCAAGGGATACTAATTGTTAAGGGTATTTGATAGCCTAAGAAAGCTGCTTTCAGTGTGAGCCTAACCAGTGCTTCTTTCCAAGAGCGTATCTTCTAGGAACTTTCTCCTTTAAGAAATGCAGTTGTTTGGTGCCCCTTTAGCTTGATTGCTCCTAGTTGCTATGGCATTGTGCTTCTTTTTGCTACATCAACTCACAACAGCATCGTAGATGTATGAAGCTTGCTAAAAGCTATTTAGACGTTGCAGAAGGTATGTGTCTGAGCAGCTCAACAAAGGTAAGCACATGATTATTCATGAACCATGCAAACAGACAACGTACAGCCCTGTCCCATTTAACTAATTTTAGCTAGTTTGAAATTTTGTAACTAAGCAAATTAATGGGCTGAGCAGATCATTGGCTAGCTGCACCAAGCAATGGTCCTGATAAAAATTATAAAAATTAAATATATTTTTATTTTTATTTTCTTGGTGGCATACTCAATTTCGAGTGTAGCCTATTGCCCAGCCAGAGTGAGTAATGTCCTGGGAAAAGAGCACATTTACAGGGGTGGTATCCTGTTCCCCAACCAATAGTCTTTATATCGTCGGGCTAAGCGGGATTTGAACCCACAACCTCTGGCATTTGAGTCCAATTCCTTAACCACTAGACCACAGCGGCTCATATCTATTACATTATGAAACTTGGAAAGGAATGGAAAAGCAGGTGCAAGCGTATCTGCTTATACATTTTCATTTGTAACAAAACCATATTTATCTAATAGTATTCCAAAAATATATTTTCCCGTCAAATATCTTTAGTTTCTGTCATTCTCCAATTTATGGTGAGCTTCCTGGGGATGAGGATATACTAGTTCGAAAACTCACCATTTATGGACAAATTTTAACCACATGCTCAACTACTTTGGAAGCTTTCAGAAAAAGTTTACCTCTCAAAAAGCACGGTTAATTGTCCCTAATAAAAATTCTTATTTAAAGGTTTCCACAGATATCAAAAGTAATACAGCAGCACAACTTCCATCTGCCTCAGCAGCAAAATAAAGTGTAATGGGTGATGATTGTAATCCGAAGGAACCCCTAGTCATACTTTCCCAATATTTCGGTAATCTTTCAAAACTCTGACCTAGTGGAGACTGCTAAAAGAGCAGCACTGCATGATCTGTAGACCACATACTATAAATGCATCAGTATAATAGAAAATGCAAAACGAACAATTCTTACTTTGGCTGTAATGATCTTTGTCAGTTCTCCCAAGAATTCTTTACTGGATATCAACATATGAAATCTTTTGCCACAGTTCTTGACACATGCCTCTGTAAGCTGACAAATAGAAGGCATATTAAAATGCTCATAAATTCTATTGAAACAGAAGTTGTAGAAAGAATTCCCATATAAGATGCACATTACAATGCTACTAGTCCTGCAAATGGAGAAGAATGTCACATACATTTACTCTTGCTGCAAAACCAATTTTCTATGACTACGTAGTGGTCACCCTTTTGTCTGGCAAAATACCACAGCAGCTATAACTTTTGTATCAAGTGAAAACAACTGTGAGTTAAGGGTTATACAAAAATCAAACTAGGGGTATATCCATTCAGATAGAGATGAATATTTAAATATTGATATGGACATAAAGCTGTCGCTTTGCAACAGACAGTGGCATAGTGAATCACACCTCACACAGTATGTTAATTTGGCAGGGGTTTGAAATTCTATTATTTTATGCAGTTTTATTGTTTTGTACTACAAACAAATGTCATGATATGGGATTAGTATGTACTCCTCTCAAATTGGTGCTTAGACTACCAGTCAATAGTCTTCACCTATCAAAATCTAATACAGTGTCACACCCCTTTGCAGATGATAGGCATATTAAGCAAGTTCAATACCAATCTTCTCATCTCAGCTCTCAGTTGCAGATCAAGGCAGCCAACTTTCCTTCTACAATATTGATTGCATTACTGCAGTTATACCACAAGTTCTCATGGTAACTTAATCCAGCATGTAGCAAATATGAGTTTGTTATAGAGAGAAGAGGATCAAAAAACAGCAAGTTTGAAGAGATATTAAAGAAAAGTGAAAATGTCACCACTGGGATTTGAACCTGGGACCCACACACTTGTTGCATGCTTCTCTACAAACTGAGCTACAGCATGACTATACAATTTGGTATAATGTAATTCAGATATCAACATGTACCACAGAGAAATGGAATGCATAATATAAAAGTGTAACTACTATGAGTGTCATATTATCACAATATATAGCTAACAACAACAGAAAAATACACCAAGATTGAAACATTTTACCCTTATATATTACATATTGAATGCAAAGAAACACAAACACATCTACTACGAAACTGCAATACCTGCATGAAATAGCTAATGGAACTTACAGTTAATGTGTACAAAATGCTCTTATAATTCTTGGTATTTCCTAACCTCTTCTTGATAGCTTTCACAGCATCTTTTGGCCTACAAGAAGATAAATCTTCCTAAAAACTACATTGCTTTAGCAAAAACTAAATAAACTCTTTAATCAACTCCTCAAACTAAAATGCAATGCTTCCTCAAAACTGAAGCTCATACCAAATTTATAAGTTGCCAGGGCACAAGCTTGAGCATTGGATCCAAGCATGACCAAAGCATAGTGCATATTGCAGGTCCTGTGGTTTCATTTTAATGATGTTTTGTAGCATAAGGCATGTACACTAGCTGTATGACCACTTTGTTTTGATCTCCATTTGCACAAAGTGATATCTAAACAAATATCTAAAGGCCAGAGAATATCAAAGAAACAGTCTTAAACACTTTTGGCTGTTGATCAAGAGCAAAACCTAGTACAGTATCATATGCATCAACCTAGTACAGTATCATATGCTATATTTAGCAAGAGCAAAACCTAGTACAGTATCATTTGCACATATGTATAATATGTGCAAAACCTAGTACAGTATCATATGCTACATTTAGAAATTTTCATCCTTTTTCATTTTCTCCGTGATTAAGGGATTTGACTATTATTGCACATACATGTATATGTGACTTGTTTCTTGAGCTTTAACCACATATATTTGTGGGACATTTGCTTGAACAGTTTATATTACAGTTTAATAGTTTGTATAGTACAGGAATTGTAAACAGCAGTACATAGATAGTTAAGCAGATATCTGTAAAATGCTGATAACATATAAAATATTATAACATCCCCCTTTTAATATACATATAACTGTAGCTTCCTTGAGCAGTACTGAAAGTCAATGACCGGATTTCAGTAAAGAAAAATATAAATATATTGAAGGAAACTCTCACCCATCATCTGTTTCATTTATGATGTCACAAATTTCAATTATTTGTGCCCAATCTTCTGTTGCTTTGCCAGAATCAGTCACCTTCTCTGAAGACAAGAAAAGCACACTGGCTTTGACAAAATGACTGTCATTTAGAAATGACAAAATGGTTGTAAGTGCTGCTTTGATAAATGACTTGGATCCCTAGGCTACATAAATAAACCTTATGATATTACACTACATTCTCACTTTCTTTAATCATTCCAGTAGATCAACAGTAAGATCTTATAGTGGCAGATATTAAAATGTTTTTAAGATACTTAAAAAAAATCACAACTACAATTTGAGTACAGTTGAAATATAAAGGGAGTTCTTCAACCCATAATTTTCAAAGTTTCGTTGGTACAGCCAATCCTTATTTCTCCTACAAAAAATTACTAAAAAGAATACAAGACTACTTCTTTAAACTTGACAACAACATTTGTGCTCTAAAGAGCATATTTACATTTATTTAGTAATGATTCACATTTTTCAGTTTCACTGTGCAAAAATCTTGTGTTTACATTTCTAACATTAAGACATTACCATTTCTTCATGCATCGATAAGGTTTGAAGCACCCTACATTTACTCCTTTTGTACACAGGCCTACATATATTCCATGTTTATCAAATTAATGTAGATCACAAAGAAATAAACTACTTGGTATTGGCATACATAAGACTGAAATAGTGGACATAGATTTTGGCAATCAGGGAGGTATGAAAATAATAGCTGGTTCTGTTCTATTGCGATCATGAGGCAGTTGACTACAGTTTTTAGGGCAGTGTTGGGTCTCTAGGGATGTCATATCTTCCAGGTTTCTGACAAATGGGTGAATGCTAACATGATGCTGTATTTCCAGGGAGGCAGAGGAAAGAGAGCAAATTTCACATCTTTAAAATTTATAGAGATATAAGGACTGATCTCAGAAGCCTGAAGCATCACTTCATCTTATAGTTCTATGGCAGTTTGAAGTTGCCATTGGCATGGCATTTCTTTATGCTTGTTCTGGTCATAATTTGGCACTTATAAATATAGGTCACAGGTAATCAATATGATAATAGTATTAGACCCAGGCATTTCTTTGGAAGTTGCAGCTGCTATATGTTCTAGCTCTGCTGATTCTTATCCACTTGCAAAGGCAATGGCAATGTAACTATGTCTTGATGTCTTCATCAAAGTCACATCAAGCTTGTAAATAGTGATGAACAGTTTCAACTACATTTGGAAAAAGTGGCCATATTTTCCAATTATTTGAGATTAAACTCCCCAGTTACACATTTTAAAGGAAATTCTTACTTCCAGTATTTGAACTTCTTGAAAGTTTTCCCAACTTCTCAGCAGGAAGCTTTTCCATAGTTAAGGTGCAAAGTGATGAACATTGTTGAAGTTTTTTCCTTTTTTATTCCAAATGTGCTACATTTATTGACTCTGCATTTAAAAAATGCCTAAATGCCCCATCTGATATTGAGATTTAACAATATTGGATCATCAGGGGGAACAGTGGAAGTAATTGCTGTGTTGTCAGAAAACTTTATGAATCAACTTAATCAAGTCAATTGTATTAAAGTTGTAGCTGATGTGTCTATGTGTTTGCTGTTCATCTACTAGCTCCAAGGTATTAAAACAAAGATAAATTATAGTTGGAGAACTGGCAGTCTCTCTGTGAATTCCCCCATACACAAGGATTGGACACATGAAAATTTGTGCTGCAATAGTGATCAAGTTCCTGTAGAATTTTCTGGTGGAACATGATGATATAGAACCAAGGACTTTCCTTATATGATTATGATGAATTTCTCCACATAAAAACAATCATACATCAATTAAATAATAGTTGCATTTATACAGGGTAAAACTAGTCTGTGGTTGCTGTTTTTCATGCCTATTTACTTCCTTTGCTTTTTAGGGGATGCTCTACATACAGAAGTAAATAGACCTATGTCTTTGTATGCCTGGTAAGTGATTTCTAGTTATACATTC
>JAAAKL020010995.1:0-13965 GCA_010016065.2 Carybdea cf. marsupialis auct. non (Linnaeus, 1758) | reverse complement strand
GATAATAACAGTTTTCCTTTCTGCCACTGCTTAAAATCCCCTGGTTGTAGCCTCTTTGTCCCTTTTGGCTTCACAAAAGTAGAGAAGTCAGAAGGCAGCCCTTTTAAATTCGACTTAACTGTCCCGCATCCTTGCAGACCTCTTCTACTTAATTCCTCGATAAGAGGGACACTGTTAGAATAATTATTGACGTATATATGATGACCTTTCGATAATTTTTCGGTCAGCTCTAGCACAACTTTTTCCCCAAGTCCAATTTCCCTGGGTACTCCTGCTGGTTTCCCAACATAAATGCTAAATTCATTTGCGTAACCATTGACACTATCGGCCCTGACCCAAACTTTTATCCCATACTTGGTAGGCTTTGCAGGCAAATACTGGCGGAAAGATAATCTCCCTCGATATGCAATCATTGCCTCATCAATAGCTACTTCTTTATGAGGTTTATAGTTCTGACGGCAATTATCATTTACAACATCTAAAATAGGACGTACTAGATGAAGCTTGTCTCGAGCAGGGTCATCTCTGTTGTAATTCGATCGATCACTTGCATGAAAATATTTTGAGATTTTTTCGAACCGATCCCGCGTCATGATTTCAGATATTGCATAGTTCCCAAAATATTTATCCTTGCTCCAGTAACATTTCATGCGTGGTAAGGACACTAAAGCCATATACATCCTTACACCGATGAAAGCACGTATCTCTTCAGGCGTAGTTGGTCTCCATTTCGGATCGTGACCTTTCTCCTGCTGTACTTGAGTCGAGTAAAGATTTGTTTGTTCGGAGATTGTTGCATACAATCCCATTCCAAATAAAAGATGAAAAAAGTCAAGTTCCTTTTTCTCGCTTGGAAGCTCATTTACTGGACCAGGAGTTTCATTAAATTCAGGCACAACAACATTGCTGAGATCGGTGGTCCAGTCAGCTGATCCCGAATCATGAACGATGTCTGCGTCGGGCACTGAAAGATCAGTGACATTTTCTTCGTCCGAGGACGAGGAAAAACCATCAATCGACAGGTCTGACTGACCTTCTAAAAACCACTGATACCTCACCTCGGCACCTTCAATTTCCTCATGAGTAAAACCATGAAACGAAGATAAACTATCCGAATCACTATTATAAACATTTGAGCACACCATCTTCTTACCGTCACCTCAACTCTTTTCGCTTCGCTCAAGTTTTTCTCTTTCTTTTTGACCGAACACATTATCACAATTTTGCATAAAATTAATGAAGAACAATCATACAATTGTTTTGTGACTCCAAATCAGTCAATCAGTGAATAACCTATTGAAAATGGCCTCAGAAACTCAGGACGCTGTACAGTGTCCTTCGGGTTTCAAAGATGAAATAATTAGGATGCCGTAAAGTCTCACCATGACGCCGTACGGTGTCTCTCATAGTGAATGAGTTAACAGGTTTTTAAAAACCTAGAAAGATAGAAGTGGCCAAGACCCACCCATCATTAGCCAACAAATGAGAAAGAATGAAAGTTAAGGACCAAAAGATAACAAAATAGGAAGATTTATGAATGCCATATTCTTAACTAAAGTTTTAATCAAGAAAGGTCGTAAATCCCTCTTCATTTGGCAATCCTTAGGATAGCTATTGACTACTTTTTTGTTGGTGGCATACTTGAATTTGAGCATAGCCTACTACTACATCTGTACATAACTATCATGATAACCTTGTCAAGAAATTTCTTTCCAAAATTATTTCTCTCAATCTATTTCTGGCTTACTGTTTATTCTATTGGTGATGGCTTTTATTTCCTAATATCACTGTGCCCCCTTATACCAAATCTAAGATGAGCATGCATATAAAGCCCTTCCCCAATTCTTAACTGTAGTAGACATAACATATGCAAGATCTGTTTAACTCATTTGCGTTTTTAGGGACTACAGTTGTCACAGCAGGAAGAGCTGCTGACATTTTTAGCACCTCTAGCTGTCGTGCAATTTCTTTGTTCTGACGTTTTTAGTGACTACAGTCATCGTAGAAACCATTCTCTTTCAAGGCCATTTCAGCAAATTAGGGAAGGCTTTGTTTTGCAACCCAATAAAATCATCATATTAATCAATGGCTGGACTTCAAAACGATACCAAAAACATAATAGGTGCCCATAGTGAAACCTTGAGATATTCACGGTCAAAGTTTGTTGTTGCGCTCTTGCTTGCAGTCGGTCTTGTTTCGTCGAAGTTTTGAAATGGAGCAAGAGAACCATGATTTATTTAGTTCATGAAATGGAGAAGAGACATTATTCCATATTTTTACTGATCAGGAATTGAATCCACTGGGAAATAAGTCTGAAGCTAGTGATGTTCAAGTCCTATTACAATCGGAATTGACTGATGATGGCTTAAATTCTGGCTCAGATGACCGTGATCATCATTTATGGGGTGTCAAACATTCACAAAAACAAGCACGAAGCATATTACTTTTGACTGTGAAGTTAACCCAGCAAATTTATTAGATAGTAAGCCGGACCTTTCTCAATCAGATGTTTGCAAATGAGACCAACAAATACCCATTCTATCAAGATCGTCCATACTTCAAAGCGGCTACATGTAAAGAAATCAAGCTGCATATCAAAATTCAAGTATACAAAAGCTTGATTTATCTACTTTCGATCTATACGTACTGGGAAATAGAGCAGAGTAGAAATTTTCTGATCTGCCAGTCTATCATTAGTTTTAAAGAACTTTCAAAGCATCATCTTCTTGCCAAACCGGCCGTCACAGCCTAGAAAGGTACTTGAGACTACGATAAGTTACATCAAGTCAGAGACATTGTAAACACCGTAACCTGTAAGTCTTTAGAAACCTACCATCTTTACAAGGAATCTTCATTGACTCAGCCATGATTAAATTTAGGGAACAACTTGGTTTTTCTCAGTATCTGCCACCGAAGGCTGCTAAATACGGAATGAAGGTGTGAATGAAGGCAGTGCAATGAGCCAAATTGTAGACACTGGCCTCAGTTTTCTCAAAAAACGAATGGTCGATGTAGGACTTGTATTGAGAAGAGGATAAGGAGGAAACCATGACATTTTCATGGAGTATGTTCCCAAAAGGATGATAGAAAGGGATAAATTTATCCCGTCCTCACTGCTTTGAAGGGGAGCATCAAACCGTTGATGACTGTTCAATAGTTATGCCCTCGATGTGGCCAAAGCGACTGATTATTTTCATAAACAAACTTTACAAACATGATGTTAACTGTATTGCTTAGATTTTCTTATTAAAGTGATTCTCGATATTTCAAACGGATCACTTGCTATCAAGCAGTTTTATTATCAAGTCTCTACTTTCAGAATGTGTCATTTTGTGTCGAATGTCGAGGGGTAAACACACTTCCTTTATTTTGAGCGTTTACAGCTTTTTGCACCAAAATCATAAAAACGCGAATGAGTTAACTAATGCTGTTATTTGATTTAACATAACTTGTAATTGATTATACTTCTATCAACATTGTTGTTTCATTGAATGTTTTGAAAGGTAATCCAACATAATCATTCAACTTATTATTGGGTATATAAATAAGAATGAAAGCATATTCTATCTGCACAAATGTGCTTGGGCTAAAATGGCTTAAAATGGTATATCACATTCAAATACCATAAGCTATGTGGTTGTGGCTTCAGCTACTTCTAAACTATTTAGCAATGATAGGGTGTATTGCGTTTTTATATAATGGAATACTTGATTTAGTCCAGTGGTTCAAGCTAAAAAAGGGCTACCCTTGAACTGTATTTATCGTTATTAGAAGTGCCACTATATACAATATTATTATTACCATAAAAAATGCCAAGAAAACCTTACATCTATAGTAAGTGACTAATTAAATAACTGAAGTGATGTCATATCATGTTTTAGGCCTAACTAGACTATGACCCACAACTAACAACCTTAAGGTCTTCTAGCGATGATACCGGTATACATTACATCCATCATGTCTGTGTGAGAAGCCTATAGCCGTGTGCAGTACATAAAAACGTCATGCCCATTGGCTACATTAATGCAAGTGGGGTATTAAAGATAAAGTATTGATAAGCTTTTAATGTTTGCCTGTAATATGGTACCGATAGGCTTAGTTTTACTATTATGTGCCGGTACCGTACGCCGTGCATAGCACATGTGCGCGTGCTGCGGACAGATAGCCTAAGCCTATCAAAATCACATCTGGCAAGAAATTGAAGTCATTCTGATGCACTTTGACAATCAATACACAAAAATATAATTTCAATAGACAATCTTGGTTTAAATCACTGACTAAATGAAGACATTGTTTGGTTAAAGTCATTGCATCTAATAAATACCCGGTACAGCTAGGTAGAGTCAACCCTGTTGACGTGACGAGCCTTCTTCCCTTTCGGAAACGGTACCATGGACACCATAATTAATTATAGAGCATTACGCCATTGGACAATTACCTGGGATTTCGATTTTCCGACATGCTTGCGTTGAAACAAAAACTGACGATTTAAATTGCTCACATCTATCGTATCAAGGTCGACGACATGAATATCTTTAAAACCTGTTAAGACAACGTTTTTAAGGAGCTCACATCCTATTCCTCCTGCTCCGATTACAAGTATACGTGCTTGCGAGACATTCGTTGACAGGTTTTCTCCAAGGCTCGCTTCTACTGCACTCAGCATCTTTTAAGTCCAGTACACATGTATTCCGTACCTTGCTACTTAAATCACTCTGTTCTGTAAGCTTCTTTGCACATGTATAATGGCGCCAAATTTATCGGAGCAGGAAGACTGGGCATTGTTCACCATGCGATACCACTCAAAGAAATATGGCGATCTTTAAAGCAGTGTCTGTATCGATACCGTAGAATGAGCGTCTAAGCACAAAGACATAATGTGCATTGCTAGTCGGTAGTGCATTTCTACTTTATGGCGTAGGACTGTAGTGGTCATAGAGAAGTGGTAAGCAGAGCTGAGTAGCTCATTTCCTGCATTGATTCCTTTTGAATGCGATCATACGCTGTCTCGAGCGGTTCCCTCCCCCTTCATGAAGGCAAACTTCATGTTATCGATGGTAACAACTCACGAAGTGTATACGTTGGAGTTAGCTTAGCGCTCTAATGACAGAAGCAACTCTTTGATTGCTAAACTGTATAAAATTTATCATCATGAAAAGACTTGTTTACTTCGAAATTAGAAGAGGAAATCTAATTAACGTAATTGAAGGCATAGAAAGCCTTCACAAATTGCTATTGCAGTTAATTGCAATACCTAGTATGTGATGAAAGGAAAACGTAATCTCATAGTGACTTTAGATGTCTTAATACTACTCAAGATAGATTCACCACTCAGGGGCGTAACTAGCTAGGTGCCAGGAACCTAACTAACCAGTAATTTTGGATACCCTTGTTTTTCGAGTTTTATCGTTCATTTTTGGGGTGAAGGAACAAGAGAGTAAGGATTTCAGACTGAATATGAATGCGAAGAAGGCTAAGATAATGCCAGTAGCAAAGGTGCAAACTTATGATACAAAAATGGATCGGATCACAATTGGTAGAAGTGGAAGACTTTCAATGTCTTGGCGCGCGAGGTGAAAATGATGACAACAGCAGTACCGTATTTCCTCCAATTATAGACCCGTCTATAATTAATTAAGGGCACCAAAAGGGAGGGTCTATAATTAGAGGGAGTCTATAATTAGAGGGGGTCATTAATTTCCAGCGCAAAGTTTGAAAACAAAAGAGCATATGGAGTTTCATGAAAAACTACGAAAGTACATTTAAACTTTTCATCATTACATTTACACCAATACCTTTTCATCACTAAATTGCAGCCAAAACGAAAAACCGAAATTAGACAGACCTCGATCTAATAAGAGGGGGTCTATAATTAGAGGAAATACGGTAAGGAAATAATATGTCTACTTGCTATGGGAATGTCAGCTCTTAATTGTGTGAAAAATCTTTGGAAAGGCCAAGACAAGAAAATAAGGTTAGGTTACTAAGAGCATGTATTTGCCCAGTTGCAACATATGCATGTGAGACATAGGTTCTGCGAAAAGCTGATGAACATAGGATAATGGCATTCGAAAGCAAGTGTCATCGCAGGATATTGGGAGTGTCATCGACACAGCTCCGAACGAACCTGTCAGCACGGAGGAAGCTGACCATAGATGAGGATTGGCTGTTGAAGTATGCTAGTAAGATAAAACTCGCGTAGTTTGGCCATGTGAAGCGCGATGACGGTCTAGAAAGGATGATGGTGGAAGCTAGAATACCGGAAAGAAGAAGAGGGGGGAGACCACGTTGTCAGTGGGAGAGCACAATTATGGGGATCTACGGATCTATAAAAGAAGCAGGAAGGTCAGTGATGGACAGGTCTTGATTTAAACACGTGATTCGAGTGGTTACGTTCCCATGAGAGTGCCATGGACGACGACGAAGAAGAAAGAAAGGAAACGTTTGCACTGATGGTCGGTGCACTATGGAGTACAGCCCTATGTATGGATCCAAACCCAGACCAGCAGGAACACAATATATTCCTTGGTCGCCCTACAGCCAACTTTCCACCAATATCAAGTGCCTTTCATCCACCACGGTTCCAGAATTTTAGAATATCCATCTTATTATTTCTTTGTACGGAGTTAGGAATCTGCTGTTCAAGTAGTGGGTCCACTGATCTCTAAAAAAGACTGAATCCAGGTTCCCATTGTTTCCAACTATGAAAAAGTGTAGTCACGAGTATTGGCCCCCATTAGTTAGGATAGCGCGGGAAAGTCAGCCATGTTTCGTAACATTGTTTATAAACTTTGTGTGATGGGGACTGAAATGGCGTCCAACGACTGACCTCACTTTCAGACAGAAGATGCTCGATCCAGTGTTCTTTAGAGATCAGTGAGTGGGTCCTATTAAAGCAGAGGGGACACGATTATGCCTCTGTGTGCATTTCTCTATTGAAATGCTACAGTTGAAGATTGTATGTCATAATGGTCCATTTTACCATATCTGTATATGTTTTTATGACCTTACTTCGTATCTCTTGAAACGTTATACTTTCAATTCTCTCCTCTCGATGATACTTCCAATCTTACTTCCATATTACGAGATTAGCAGGTGTTGGCATTGAGTGTTAGCTAGCTGGTCTTGATGAGAAATGCAAACTCCAAGTCTGCTTGCAGCCAATCTTAATCTCCACTACATGCTTTCCCTAGAAAAATCACTACCTATTATTGGCACTTTGCACCAAGTACAGACAATGCTTCTCTTTTGAAGCTCTACGATCTCCCTGACGGCTAATATATTTTACTCTTCGATCAGAGAGGCTACTGCAACCACAGTTGAGGATTATTTACAAGATTCGAGGAACTATAGAATTCATGGTAGGCCCATCCAGTTAATTTTTATAGTTAAATTTTTATAGTTTACCAGATTTATCGCGAGCCGATTGCTTTCCGCTTTTCTAGACCTTTTCAAAAGCTTTCCTGTGGTACTCACCACTCAGCTCCCCATCGTACCATCTTCTTACGTTTCTGATTGGTTGTTCTTTTGCTTTTGAAATATCTGGTACCGAAATCCTACATTTCGCTTCTTAAAACTCCACCTTCCAATATATCGAATTTCTGGATATTATAGCTTTGTAATTCATTCTAGACCGGGAAATTATTGGACTAAGAGAGGGGTGGCACATACCTCATCACAATCTTTTATTTTCAATTTACCGAAATTTATCCATGAAGACATTGAGTAGTACGCTTTTACAGTTATTTCACTTCAGAATCATCTCCTCTTGAAGTACGAACAGGATAACTGAGATAGAGCATCCTGTCCTTATTCGAGCAATAGTAAATATTCTTATTTCTTCCCTGTTTTGGCTTGCAGGGATGTGTTAATATGGAGGAGGTAAATTGAGCAATTACCGCGGGGTAACCCCCGTAGATAAGTTTTTCTTTAGCCGCTGTTTTGTTGAGTTAACCTCTTTTGTGCAAACTAATTTATTTATTTCCTAAATGCTCTTTGAAATTGTTGATCTGTAAGTTGATGTTGGGCTTTATCAACTTCTTCATAAGGGCTACATATTCTTTATTTACTTTATTTTCCAAATCGGATTTGGTAAACATGGAAACTGTGTAAGAACAGGCAATAATCAAGATCTGCCAAATAAATAGTGTTATGATCTTTTATCATAAATAACGCAATCCTGAGACAATTTTTGCGTCAATAAATAGCCTCCCTTTCTAAGAAAAAACCCACATGTATTACAATTGCTATAACACTACCCTATTTGTCTTCATGCGCAGTAAGTTGCACTTTTTTGTCGCACACTTGCCATGATGACCTGTATTTGCCGCAGTGGTAAACACTGCACATTGCTTTCTCTACTAAATATGTAAAGCGATAGGTAGGGAAATGTTTGCAACAAATTTGCAAAAGAAGGCTAAAAGGGTTAGATTAAAAAATTGGGAGACCCTAGTTAGCGCGAAGCGCCAGAAAGATTTAGTTTAGGGTTCTGAAATAACCATTTTCGAATGTAAGAAGGGGAGAGAAATATGGAAAGATCAGGGAAGAAATAAAAGGCTGTAAAAAGGGCTGTTCCCACGAGGCGCTGTTTGCCAGAATATTCGCCATAGTATTCGAGTCGATCGCTGGTGTTGGTGAAACTTCATGTCGTAAATGTGATCATGAATTTACTGCATTAGTCTAATGCCATTACATCATTACCATAGTTGGGATCGGTTTTTTCTATCATTAATATTTCCATTGCCAATTGGAAATGTCTCTCTAAACTTCTGCTAACATTTTAGCTGCACCCCTCTCAAAAATAAGTTTGTCGTGATTGTGCCTTTGCCAGTTGAAGGTCATTTCACTGTATTCCCTACTCGCATTCTACTTTCCCTCAGGTTTCAGCTACTTTCTACTCAGGGACTGTGGAGACTACTATTGATACCACTAGTCTAATGAACTTGAATGATATTTATGGAACCAGCTCCGAAAAAGACTACGACTCAATACGTAAAAATATCTACCATCAGTGTCAACAACTGAGTCGACAAGCGTCAGAATATTCAATGACATTGTTTCATCACTTCTGTAAAAAATACTTCTGCAAAAAATAATAATATCAAAAGATCTCTCCCATTCATAGAAACTGTCTATATAAATGCCCATCTTTTACTGATAGTTGTTGTAAACTATCTCTTTTCAGTACTGTCATAAAAGTCTTGTATGTTGTGAATCTGAGTTGTTTACACAAGTCTCGAAGTTACATATACATTATTGTTTGCAGGTGACATCGTTCAGGAGTCATAATTTTCACCATAAAATTGAAAGCTCGAGTAAAACTTTTAGTGACCAAAGTTTCTGTCTCAAAACTTGTGCTACCTTTATATGATGTGAAACCATCATCTTAAATTGACTTATAGAAATCCCTTTATCATGAAACCAATGCCATGTGCACAAACCAAAATGACAACAATAACGTGATCTGTACTCTCGTTTCTCTTCAGAACTCTGCGAGAGCTACCTTCCTCGCCCCTTGATAATAACTTCGGAGAAATGGGAACTAGTGGATTACCCATCATTAAGTCAATAAATCATAATATATCTCCTTGAGAGACATTTGAAAAACCACAACGTACATGTTTCGCGCATCTCAACCCATGATCGGTTGCTTTAGCGCCGGGGTGCAGGGCCAAATCTCAGGAACATTTTACAAAAATTAAAACTTTTTAAAGAAACGTTCCATCTAATAGCTATGCGAATGTTAGTATACTTACTCAAGGATAGTTCAAGGTAAGCAATTGACAGCAGAAGTAAATTTTACGTTCGTCTCCAAGACCTGTGTTCTAATCAGGAATTTGAACGCCACTATAAGCAAACAAAGGAATTAATAGGACTAGAACAAAGTTGTTGTACTATCGCTAAAAAGAGGACGAGATCAGAACCTAGTAGTATGGCAGATTTTGTCCCTCATCGTTATTCACCGACTGTTAGTGTGACTATAAACGAGCAAACAATACTTTTGGCTGAATTTGATGGGGCAATTGATACAACAAGTCAGGCCATTGGAGCTCGATTTGATCAGATAGATTTGAAAATCCTTAAAGAAATTAACAGAAACTTGATTAATGCTGCAAATTCTGAAATCATTCAGACTGATGTTAAAGAGAAACTATCTCAGTTCTCATTTGTTTTGGACTTTGATGCACATGTCAGAGCTACCTGTGCATATCAAAATCTGCAATACGGAGACATCTGTTCCAATCAGGAGAATTACCAGGGTATCAACTATATGTGATGTTTTAGGGTTGAACAAAGGACGAGGGATTGTCTCCCGGAGATACATAAACTACCGAAACTGTACAACTCAGTGGCAATTGTCTCAGCCATGCGTTGAGACAAGTCATGGCTCAGAAAAAAACATGACAACCAATAATCTCCGTAACTGGATGTTTGCTACCATTCAAAAGGATAGAGTGGATAACATTTTCTGCGAAAGGATTGCAAGAGATTTTATTGGGAAAACAGAGAGGCACAGGAACTATTTCGTAACTTTGTTTTAATAGATTGTTAGAGTGAAACGTGATAGTTAACATATGAAACGATCCAATTGAAAAAAATCATTTTTTTTCTTTATCTTTCATATCAATCTTCTCTTCCTGTATTCCTATAGTTGATGATATATTTTGTATGACAAAGGTTTTCCTTTTTCTTATAATGAAAAGTCAACTACAGTCGGGTGTGGAACACTCCGCGGTAAATTTGCAATCCTCTGTTGTTCAATATGCTTTGTTATGAAAGTGAATTCAGCAATAAAATACTTTAAAAAGCCTAAAGTATCGATTGAGACAGGATAAATTATTTCTATGCTCTTGCCGTTATTCTAGATTTTTACTTCGTTGGGTGCCCCTTTAGGAAAACTGCCCGGGCCGTCTAACAGTGGTTCCGGCGCCCCTGATCCAGCATCAAATAATGAGGTTTGTTAGAGAGTCTTAAATCTTTAAAAGCTGATATCTCGGTGTTGGGAGAGGGCCATTGGCGTTCTTCCTGATAGAGCAACTTGAAAATTGAGCATTTTCCCCACAATGAAAACAGATTCAAAGTTGTGCAGTCACACTTCACTAACTTCCCCTCCGCATGGTTAGGAAACCCCAGCCTCGTAGAAAGTGAGATCTATTGATCGGAAATGAGACAAAAGCATTATGGCCTGTTTACAATTTTTGCACTTGCAAGAGGCGTAGCAAGTGATCTTGCGATCGCAACTGTAGCTGTTTACTGAGAACTTATTGCAACAGTGTAGATTCTCTTATTTCTAAGATTTGATGTCGCATGTTAAATTGAGGACTGCATTTGACCAAGGTTAAGTATTATGCGCAGTTACGCTGTATGGTTTTCTCTCCAATCGAATTGAAACTGTGCAGACTTAGCTTCAGACATTGTGATTAGGTACCGGTACTAGGTAGGTCCTATGCCTATGGCATCAGCTGCCGCCAGGTGTGTACGTTATAATATTTATCGTCGATATAAGATCTTGGAAAGATGTATGGTCTTACCAGGTAGTCCGAGGTGCACAGGAAGCCAACTATTCAACAGGAACATGAGTCGTAGCGTCTCAGGTCGGCTTGAAGTACCAAGTAACGGTGGCTTTATTGCTTATGACAAGTACGTACCCTCAAACCCGTCATCTTTATACGGAGTAGTGTTCTGTCAAGGACTAATGTCAAATATGCGTGGGACTAAAGCAACCTTTCTAAAGGATTATTGCGAACGAAAACACCTGCAATATGTACGCTTTGATTACCAAGGCCATGGAGAATCGAGTGGAGACTTCAGTGCATCAACTATTTCTTTGTGGAAAGAAAACACGCTGTCTGTCGTGAGGGAACTTACTGAAGGTAAGATTTTATAGTGATACTGCTGTTTCATGCGACTTGTGAATATCAAACATCACTGATGAAGTCTGAATATCACATGTTCTGTTAGAAATGGTTGCTTCTGATTCTGAGGGAATGAGGTCATCATGAGGGGAAGCACCAGAAAATAAAAGGTAGAAAGTACTTTCTGTATGCATGAAGGTAGTAGCTGGCCGAGCAACATCCCAACCATTATAGGATCAGTGTTTAAAGACTGTATGTCCGTATACCATAGGCATAAGAAGCAGAACAACTTGTGTAATTGTCCAGTTGAAATGGAATGTTAGTTACTTTGATCAATTTTTTTTTGACAAAGACAGTTAAAATCACACATACTAGTATAGTTTATGGGCCCAGCCTATAAATTGTTTATTTTATGATGTACTAAAACTCTTACATAACCATTATATATACATAGATATTTAAAGCCAGAGAAGGAAGGAAAATAATATTCTCTTATAGGCTCTCTGCTGTGCAGTGTTCTCAGATATGATAGGGTGCAATGATTTGGGCATGTGAAAAGATGATACTCATGGAGCAACAAGTGCACCTTTCTGGTAGTGCTGGGCTTAAAGAGCGGTGGGCAACCAAGAAATGAAGAATGAAGACAAGATGACAATATGAAGAAACTGAATATGACAGAAGATATAGCTGAAGATTGTGGAAAGTGGTGATCTTTACTGAAAGCTACAAATCCCCCCCCCCCCCCCCCACACACACACACACACCTCCACACACACATATGACATGCCAAATGACTATAAATGAATAGTAATTTACTGCTCTGGAAAAAGAGCATTGATACTTGTGTACAATACTCACTGTAGAAATAGTTGTGATACTTTACAATATTCAAATATTTTACTGATGCGGCATAGAGAATACACACCAGGATCAACATTTGGCATGTGAGCCTCATGCATGTAATAATTTGGTATAGGTTTAGAGATACTCTTATGGAGATGCAAGGCCATCTACTACTACATGCAAAGACTTGTACAGATCACTGAGATATCATTAGTAGTCTAAATAATTTAAGATTACTAATGACATTTAGCAGACAATTAAAAAAATTTTAAACTACCTTTTGGGTGTCTTCACTTTTATTAATATAGCCTTTTAACCAATGTACTTTAGACAAGACAAAAATGGTAACAGTTAATTTGCAATTTCTGAATTTTTTATTCTGTGAATATATTTGCATTATGTATTTGTTATTTAATGAACCATAATCAGTTTGGAAAGTTTCAGGTCAGGATACTTGCCACCAAATCATTTGATGAGATATCAATTAAAAGAGAAGGCTTATTGTAAACTAAGATTACAAACCAGGACCAGACTTACCCATTAATGTAATCTTCCAGAAAGTGTGTCCTCTAAAGTAAATGTTCTTTATGTAAGAAATATTTTCTTACATTGTTGACTAGATGTAAAAGTGCCCATTTGTAATGAATTGGTACATTTCTAACTTTAGCATGTCTTATTTGTGGAAATTGGCTTGTTCTTCTAGTCAGGGAAAGTGTTCTGTTTAGACTTAGTGCTAACCTTGTAGGGACTGGCCTGCTGTCTGCTTTCTCAGGTTGCAAATTTATAATACCAAATATCATAAACTTTAAAATCATTCATTGTAATTGCAGATGATATGGCATTTTTCTCATTGTTTCTGGCACAGTAAGCAAATTTGAAGGATGCTTGAGTTGTCCTATGGTGTTTTGAGCTTGTAATTTTTTATGCATCAAAGACAATGGTAACGGAAATGTGGAGATTGATGAAATATTACTAAATCAGTGGGTTTTGTTCCTTGCCTTTATGCCTCTATATCTGCTTACAAAAATAACCTAGTTGTGTCAGTTGGCGAAGAAGTTGAAGTTCACAGAGGCTTGTTGAAGGATTATTACCATGGCTTACTAAATAACAGGCCTTCCAAACAACCCGACTGGAGGCTTGACCGGAGGCGAGATATTTCTGGCGGATGCTGTTGCTTTTGATCTACCATTTTACAACAGCCTCGTTCCCGATGGCAAAAGTTGAAATTTTCGAAAACGGCGGTTAGAATACAGTCGTCGTTGAGTTC
>JAAAKL020010994.1:0-13966 GCA_010016065.2 Carybdea cf. marsupialis auct. non (Linnaeus, 1758) | reverse complement strand
TCTTTATTACTATATCTTGTAGTTATTATATATATTCGTCGTAGTTAGTTTATGCAGCTTCGATAGGCATATTCGTATTCGGCCGCTGTGTATTTCGTAAACTAGGGATTTTTGTATCGTTTCTTTTAGTTTTCACGACATGATACGATATGATCAGATCAGATAAAGGACTCGACGAATGCGAATCCTCAATCAGTCGAGACCCTTGTTATCTAAGTGCCGCTGACCAATCGGAAGACCAATCGTTAGAGGTCCCTGTCCATATACAAATACCTTTCGTAACTTTTTATCGATCAGATAATCAAAAATTTTCTACCTGAAAAAGTAAACGATGTGTCTTGCACGATATATTTATGTGACTTTTAATAAAGACTGGTAGCACGTGATCGAAATGCAGTATCTGTACAAATGACAACATATGTTAAAGTTCCCGTCTTACCTCGCAGTTTTATATTATGAGGAATGGGTAGCAATATTTTTGCTAGAAACAGACGTTTGTGTGGACGTACGAGGAGGGCACCTATTTTACTGCCCGTTTCAAGAAGACGGCACCTAGAGAAAGGACATCTATTGATTAGTTTTGTAACTACCGTATAAATTGTATGCTCACCACCAGGCGCAGATCCAGAGGGGGGCCGGGGGCCATGCCCCCCAAACGTTAAAATTTCAAAGTTTCATGTAGGCTTTTCTGCTTCACCCATGGCTGAGTGCCTGGGAGTACCTATATTTTTTCCAAGTGGCCCCCCCCAAACTCACACGCTGGATCCGCCCCTGCTCACCACGTGTTAGGTATAGTTGTGAAAGAGTGTGGTTGAGTATTCCCACTCAGAATCGGTAATCGTAATAGATCAGTCGAGACAATTTGAAGTTTTTATTATTTATGTCATACTCTATATATGACGAATAGAAACGATGTCCTTAAAATAAGGACAAGCACGCAATACGTGTTCTGAAAAGCACGCTTTAGGTGGAGAATTATCAAAGTTAGAAAAGGAGTCACATAAAGTACTTTAACAGACATATATCAATACCAGAGGGAAGTAGCATTTCAAAATAAAGTGAAATTAGGACATCGACACGTATTTACGGCTTAGAAAAGGTACGACCTTCTCGGAAAAACGTGAATATTTGCTTTTAATCTCGTTTGTGAGGATTGAAAAGCAGCATACTTAAAGAGAGAGTGCATCATAGGCCTGAGTTTTTCCAAAACAGGCTCTGCACAGGGCTGGCAAAACATGGGGGCGGGGGCCAAGGCCCCTACTGTTATGCTAAGGTTGATCTGAAACATTGTGGATGTATAATAGCTATATCTTACCACCACGTGAGACATCCATTTAGCCCTCCACCTCTAAAACCATTTCGCAACTCGAAATGGCGCTCGGTGAGCCAGGTTTTAAAGCGCTCGTGCCCAACATGGATGATAGTGTTACCTCCAAGAACTCTTGTTACGACACATCGCAAGACACGTTGGCCTGTGTCCTGAGGCTCTTGGCCATCGGCAGGACATGTTGAGGAGACTTGGTATCCCACTAGTGTAAGTTCACTGCGTTCTGCCCATTGACTGGGGTTCGCTTCAAATTTAGTGGGCTGGAGTTTTTCTGCCAGAATGAACAGCAAGGGGTTAAAATATTGGCGTTAGTTCCATTTAAGGCTTGAAAGACTGATGAACGATCGCTTGAGTCAGATTAAGAAGTACGGCTTTCTGTAGCAAATAACTTTAACTCTTCACATTTTGCTCCTTCGCGTTATGGACTTCTATCCACACTTTTGCCAGACTGATACTGAGACGTTTGTGTCACATAGGGGGGCTTACACCCCCTGTTCTCTTGTCTGTTACCCCTATTGTTCTATTATTTCCAGATCGCATTTTTATTTGCAGCGGTCCGCAGCAATCTCGTGGTAGTGACAGAGTAAAATTGGCAAAAGGGACTCATTTAGCTGTTAGTTCAAATTTGGAAGCACTTTCTCTATCGCAAGGGTCTCAAGTTCCCATCACTAAAGATTTAGTCACACTGATTCCATTGAAATTTACACGTCCAATGTTTTAAAAATAGAAGTTGCTTTGGGACCATTTGGTGAAAAGCAACAAGAATAGGTCCAAATACTCGTTGACTTCAGAATACGAAAAGTTCAGCGATTTCCAATAAGCTTTAAGGGACAAACAAAAAGACCAAATAGCAATCCCACCGATGTTTTACTATTATTAGAAATATCAACCAAAGTATTAGCATTTATATATATATATCTGCAGGTCAGCAGTCTACTAAATGGGAAGGACACGCGATCGGAGCAGCCCAACGTGGATGTCGGGAACTTGTCCCGAAATGAAAAGGCAAAAAATCCAGATCATTTTCTCAAGAATGTCATAAAACCCCATGTTGTGAAAATGTCATTAATGACATTTCATATTTATGATTGATTCTACATGCTAGACGTTATGCAAACCTAAATTCACAACAAAGTATGAAGGCAAAAAGGCAAAAACGGCAAAATGAGAAGAGAAGGCAAAAACGTTGGAATCGATCTTTATCCTCAAATTAAATTTACACATATAGATATATATTTTAAAGATTGCATACATGATACCATCATCAAATACAGATAACTCAATTTAAAGGTCATGCATTTCTAGCCACTGGAAGTTCAGAGTGCACACCTGCCCTAAGTCTTATTGTTGCGGAAACGAATTCCTGGTACAAATTTTAACAAAACCGTCTTACCAACACGGGAGTTGATAGGTCATTTTGATTGTAGCTTCTCATCAGCAGCTGGAAATTTTGTATTTTGCTGTAAGCTACAAAAACCAAAACTGAGGCTGAGCAGAGGGTTTTAAACCAAGGAAAACGAGTATCTATCTCTGGGGTGGAAGAGGTGGGCGTAGCATTTTTCGATCTGATATAGAAGAATCAGAAATCGGTTCCCAAATAGATGGGTTGGATCCATTTATCCCAGCCCACCCCGTAGCGTTGCCATTACTGCAAGCCTCCTTTAGCTCTTGGGATCCCACAATCAGTCGTTTCAGACTGGATCGAAGAAAGGTTGCAAGATTTCTACCAAGAACGAATTCATTAACACAGTGTCCGAAGCTTGAAAGTTCAACATCTGTCATCTCTGATGAGACATGTAAGCCATGGGGGTTGGAAGTCGATATCATCACAAATGTGAGGGGTGGGGGCTTCAATTTTTCTTTACACCTAGGCTATCATGCTGCCATATTTGCTTTGACATTGAAAAGAACAATATACTCTTGCTATTAGTGAGCAGCAACATATAAAGATAGTGTCCTAACACACAAGCAAAACGTGTCTGGGCAAGTTACCCCAAATATATCCAGAATCGTTTATCCTGTGTACTGAATTTGCTGTATTTCTGAATAACAACAGCCAAACTGAGTGTAAGGAAGAAAATTAAGCGATGATGTCATAAAAGAGAAATCTTTACCTTTGTTTTGGCGCAACGACGTCATGTGCTAGGGTGATTCCTTTCGTATCAGGAATGCTCTGAGAACAATGAGGAAGTGCACAAAGCATAATTATCCATTCAAGGGTCTTATGATTCTGGATGATATGCTGCAAGAGAACTAATTGAGGTGACAATCTATGCATTTTCTTCCAATTTTATGCGCATTCCTAAGTACGTGAGTAATGGGAAAGTACCCGGACCTCAAAATTTGTAAATCGCATCAGCCCCAGAAGATCATGTATGAATTCTGCATATTTAAGCATTTTGTAAACCAGTTTCGACAAATTCAAGGCTAGGGAGAGAAGAGGAGTAAATTCGTTATATCAATCGCAGAAAGGTATTGCAACATACACGATGTATCCTCTATTGCAGAAATACAACAGAAGAAAAGAGTAATAAACAACCCTGGCTCACAAGCAGCGACGGTTTCGGAGGGCGCTCGGAGCACTGAGACGAATGCTATTTGTGGGGCCTCTGACGTCATACGTCGAACGGTAGCAAAGTAGCAGTTGTCAAGAAGTAATGTGTAATGGCAGTTTTGAGGGAATCATTGGAATGCCATTTGCACATTTCTCCTTCGCATACAGTGCTGGAAACGTATTCGTTACTATGTCTTCCCCTAGCCCATGAGTGCATTCCAATGCCTTTACTTTCCCAATGAAAAACCTGATACAGTGCAAGATTTCAAATGAAATATTGTGTGTATCTTGAATGTTCCTATGTACGTCCCCAAAGGTAGGCAAGGGAGAATTCCCCGTTCACTTCCTTATTGACCATTGCTATCTAAACTCACACTTCACGAAAACAACATAAAAATCATTTAAAATCTGATAATGTGAAAGCTTCCCTATATCATCAAAGACAAACTGAAGTCACTAGGGATCTTCACCTAGACTTTCCCAGGTATTCGACGGTATACAGAGGGACAGAAGTGTTACGAAGTACTGCTTTGTTAGCTAATACAATGTGTATATCGAGATCTTATTACTTGGGCATGTTTACATTTAATTTGGGTAAAGCTTGGACCTGTTGAGTTCTAAAAAAATACCGGTAAAACAGCAAGAATGAAAGAAAGGGATCGATAAAGCTCTTCGTCATCACCACCATCATTAGGCTTTATGTTACTTTTTGTGCTTTTTTGCAGTTGCTCCATCTTTATTGCCCTCTTGACTCTCTTGTGGCTATTTATTACCGTAATTGCAGAAAACCTAACAAGATTAGAGCTCACACTCTTTTTTCGATTTCTTTGAAAGAGTGTCATGAACTGCTTACTTTTAGGGGTGTAGTTATTTCTTGAGAGCACTATTTTTATAATATTATGTCTATCCTTTATTGTTTGGAATCATATATGAAAATGGATAGATAGAAAGATTGATAGGTACATAGAAGGAAGGAAAGATAGACAAACATAGACATAGACATAGACGAAGAGGTACATATAGGATAAGGATAGACATAGAAATCTACCTTGTATATCTTTTTACACGTTTTATATTTTCTCTCCTCGAGAATCCTGCAACTGTCAATGGACATTGGAACAGATTGATGGATTGGATGTCAGTAACTCCACGATCAAGTCACATGACCCAAAGAGGCTAGTCTGCAAAATAACCTGCCCGACGGTAGACTATAATTTTCTAAACAAGAGTGTAAAATTATAGAAAATATGAATTTTCTGATAATGTAAATAGTATCCTATGTATTGGCGCATGTCTCCTGATTCTTGTTTTCCCGTCTTTTGTTTAACGTACATTGTGTCTATAAACATACGGTCAGGATCCGTATGGAAGTTGAACCAGCGACTATTACTGCTCGCTTTTGTGATCAAGATTAGAGGATTTAGTTATGGGTAATAGGATGACGTTGGGTAAGTGACACGTTGTGCTGCTCCAGTGGTTATTACATCCTGTTTGTGCCCAGCTTACAGCTGATGCTTTATTTGGTGAGGATATAAATGCGAGACGACATTGGATTCTAAGCGCAGCATTGGGATAAACTGGAAAGACTCTGGTTTAGGATATGTGCTTTTTCTTTTGCACACTTACATAAGACGGTGTCGGCCAGGCACAAAGTCAGGGCTAAAAAATGGCTGTGGTCATTCTGATGCTCAAGGTACAAGAACGGGGCATAAGTATGGAACGATTGAAGCGAGGAAGTTGTACTTTGTGGATCTCAGTGAAAAATAAAGTATTGGTATTAAATCAAAAATTGGATATCTTGCAAGGATTTTATTAATGAAAAATGCCTAATACTGGTTTTGTAACTTGTATTCACTACTAACCAAAATAATTGAAGATTTTCTATTATCAGTTCCCAAACAATGCGTCCAGAAACTAAAAGTTAAAGGTTAGCTGTCATAAAGAAGACCTTTCTAGGTTTGGACCCGCAATATTTAAAAAAAGATCCTCAAAATGCAGGGACGTCAAAGTTTGCCGTTCAAACAGCAGAAAAGTTGGGTCAAACTCTCGTTTTGTAGTTACCGTCATCGTTGGCGTGCATCTATCTTACCAAGTGCTGAAAACAAACAGTCACTGCGGGCTGAAGTAAATCCTGCAGCAGTAGCAACTCGATATAACATTGCGAGAACTGGTAAGGAGTTTGATGTGGTTTTGACAATCGCCTGAAAATTCAATGCCAGCGAGGAAAATACTTTGTACTTGTCATTTTGTGAGATTCTTCAGAAATAAAGCAAAGTACTTTTATCAGAACGGTGTCAAAGAAAGGGCTCTAGTGTCTCTTGACGAATACTATTGCAATATGGTAATTTTAAGAGAGCGTTGAATGCAACTGCCTTTAAAGAAAGCTGGTAGCTATACATTTTGTAGAAAGTATAAAAAATATGCGCTTGTAAAAATATTTAAGTTATTTTAAGACAAAGAAAGCGTAGCGGAGCATGAATACGGAATGTAAGGTGTACGGAACACGTAGGTATAAGAAAAATGCACTTTGTTATTACTCTTTAAAAGACCGATGTAAAGCATGTGTTTATGGCGTACATTCCCCTTTTGGGTTCAGCAATGGACCGAATTATGACTTAGCTACCAGTTCGATGGAGGAGTGTATGCAGTGTATAAAACCGAGTTAGCCTGACTGTATTTCATATGAAAATATACATCAAAGTGTGCTTCAAGCAGAATCTGATTCATTAAAAGTTCGGAGACGTTCTGTAGGATTGACGATGCGTAAAGTAAAAGCTGTAGGTTGATAGACAAGCATGAAATTTTGTAGGCCAGGAGAAGAAATACTGGAATAGATATTAGCTGTTTGGTTTGTAAAATAGAAAAACTGCTCTTACTTCTGCTTCATTTGCAGATCTTTAGCAAAGATTTGATTGAACTTACCACAAGTTACGAGGATGCAGGTGTACAACGTATATGTCATTTTCATAAATTCTGAGCAAAAGATATGGCAAAGAACAGACTCCAGCGGAGGATGAAATGTACCGGGCAGTGCGGAAGCTAATATCAAAAGCAAACTCACTTCACCTTTCTCATTGATTTGCAGACATGGCAATAAATATCTGTTAACAATGGAAGGGGTTTATGTGTTATTCACCGTTGATATGCTGGATATTGTAGAGCCTGTAGCCGCGTGGTCTAAAATGTTTGCTTTGAAACCACTGACCTAGATGTTTGCTTGAAACCACTGACCTAGATTCGATCCCAGCTCCCGGAACAACTGACAACTTCACCACAATCAGCAGGTCCATCCATTGCATATGATAGAAATTGAGGAAAATGGATGGATTATTATAGCTGTGTCATGCTGAATATGCTTGAAGAATACGTGAAGGGTACAAAAGAATTGTGGCCAACTAAGCAACTTTCATTTTAATCCGATAAGTAGGTCGCTCAGCTGATCAACCAGTTGAGCACTCATATTTTCAACCGCTAGTAAAGATGACATCATACGCCTCAACGTCAAATAAATTTCAAAGGGTGTACGAAATTTTAAATTGAAGGTTCAAGTTCCAATACTTTATAGTGCAAGCAATTGTGACAGTAATATCATAGAAAAGAGAGGAATGGTAAGCTTTGAAATAATACTAAAGAAACTTGAAAATATATGCTCTCATCATCTCCTAGTGGCATGTGTTCTAACAACAAAGCTACGTTGAACTCGATGAGAATATTGATCCTCTATCCCCCACCGCTGTATAGTGGCATCATCCACCCAAAGCAATTTTGGGGATCATTTTGGCGGGTAAGAATCAGTGTGTAGTAAAACATTTCTTTATTTCTCTAAGAACATTTATTGGAAGGAACATTTTACAAAGAATGAATTATAAGGAAGCCTACCCAAAGTTACCGACACGATTAGAGTACGCAAACTACGCCTCGCAGGACCGTGCGTCTAAAGTGCAGAACCTGCAGCGCTCACTGTGCTGTGGAATCCGCGCCATGGTTGTTGTAATGCCGGCCGACCTACACTGGATTATGCTACCCTTCTCCAGAAAGACACAGGTCTTCCAATATTCCAATAATCTTCAGTTATCGATGAAGAACGCTTATCATGAATTCGGGGGCGCCCGATTGATGACGATGATGATGATTTCTCTAGTATCTTTCAATAACTTGTCATATGTTGATTATCCGTGGTAACCTTTGTTTCGCTGGTATATGATTGTGACGAAAGTAGCTGCAGAAACTACGGTCTTAGGAGTTTTATTTAGAAAGTATACAATCGTGTCTCTTGGAAAGAGCAACCAGCCAAGATTTTAAACTCTTTAGTAACTAATAATCCTCAGGTAGCCCAGAGAAACAATAGAAATAAGTTCTTTGATTTAAATTTTTGTGGGAAGCAAGATTCGGCCCTTCTTTTCGCAGGGGCACACGGAGCATCACCCATGAAAAGGGCTTGGTACTAGCTCTATTGTCTCCTACTCAAGCGGACTTGGCTACTTTAGTCATTGGTTGAACGATCAGCAGATAGCAGAAACTACAGTAAAACACTCACGATTTTACTTAAAACAAGATGATATATATGCAGTTAAAAGCAGGTCAACAGACAAACAACTAATGTTTAATGTTGGACAGTAGATACCATTCTGTTATTACAATATTTCTTTACAAGAGTGCCTGATACATTTCCAAAAATTCCTAGAACCCCTTCACCAAATTATTTTAATATTTATTTGCAATAACTTTAATAATATTCTTTACTTCTACAAAGCAATTTCCAATGGCACCAACGACGGCTAATATAACAATCGCAAAATAAATTATCAAACGTAAGAGCGTTAACTCGCTATCCAGTTTTGCATGAAAGTAAATTGGAAAAACGATGCAAGTGAACATTTGGAAAGACCCACCCACTAAGGATAGGACAGGTCCAAAATTTGGTATCAGCACTGCAGTTAGAATAAATAGGGACATGGCTGCACTTCTGATGACACACCTTTGCCATGTGAATCCTGTGATAAGAAAAAACAAAAAAAGAAATGCAATATGTCAAGGACAATTCCACAATCATTAGACATGCCTTGTAGAAACAAATGTTTATACCACAAAACTATCAGACTCAAATGACCAGTATACTTAATATGTTTTATGCTAATCTATAAAAACAGATGTTAAAAACACGAAAATATCAATTGTTTTTAATAACCAGATATTTTATACCTGACACAGCCTTTGTATTACCCGTCCCCCTTAGAACAATAAATATTCATCCTACGAGGAATTGTAGTTCACAGTTTGGAAACATGTTTGCTTACAGTCACTAAAATGATTGTTATGAGAACAGCCATGATTTATAAATGGTGTATTTTATGAATGAAATCTGCTAATACTACTGTCTGGATAAGACCTTTTTCTTCTATTCCTACACACATTTTACGAAAATCATGTTGTGATAAAAGCTAACAGGTGTCAAAAAGCGTCACTAATCAAAATAAACGGGTAAAACCGATGTCCGTCGCTTTTCATATTTATTGCGAAATATGATCTGGAAAAACCGTGCACTCGGGAAATTTTTTCTGTCGCTGCTAAAAGGGAGATTATGTTACCTGTTCCTCGCAATATATACATACGTGTATAAGTTCATAACTATGCAAAATTGGCAAGCCAGCTTAGACGCAGCTTTAGATATTTAGATATAATGCTAAATCGGAGTCAGTGCAATTATGGTAACATAAGACCGATTTTACAAGTAGTGTAAACGTCATGAAATAAACGTAAAGAATGAACTGTTCCATATCAAAAGGAAGCTAGAATGAGAACACCCATTATGAGGTTTTCCCATGAGTAGGAACGAATAACGAACGGCTTGAGACTAAAGTCAGATCAACTCAACATATCATTACTTGCACGCACGTCTGGTTACAAGAGATAACGAAAAATGGCCACACGCAAGCTTGCAATGGGGAGAGAAGGACACACTTGTCCCCTATTCAAAACATTTATCAATGAAACAAAATCTTAACATCCATGCAGAGGGAAAGTGATGACATCACGAGTGAAAAGTTTTGGAAATAGTGCGATTTGACTCCAGATATCTAAAGACAACCCTAAAACTGGTTGTTTCCCAGAGTAAAAAATCTGTAGTGTATATGGTGTTTAAATTAGAGGCGTTTGAATCTCAAAAATCTCGGCCCAAAACTCTGTTAACATTCCTTGGATCCTTCAGTTAGGATCCAGCATCAAATATTGAGGTTTTGATAGAGAGATTGAAAACTTTGAAAGCTGATAAGTTAGTGATGGGAAAGGGCAATACTCTCTATTATGGCTATTTACGTTCTTACTAATAGAGCAACATGAAATATGAGAATTTTTTTTCATAATTCAAACATTTTCAAAATCATAACGTCACACTTTCACTCCATATTAACGCCGATTGCCCTAGTTTGTATTGTGCCAACGAGCGAACTGAGTAAGGAATTTATCGAGATTTGAAAATTTCTCAGTAGCTAAAAAGTATCGGAGCGAATAAATCTGGAACTTCAACAACAACAACAACAAATTTAAGCTGCCACTTGCAAATCAGCATGGCGAATGTAACAGATGTGATATGTTGCATTAGGACGAGTTCTTCGTCGAGTTATCTTACTTGAAAATACAGACTGCAGTGTGGAAAATAATTTTTTAACATACAACAGTGTGTTTCCACTAGGGTACAAGTGGACGGTTGTAGTTAACGCTGTCAGCATTTAACTGGCAGGACCACAAATATGTCCTAGTTGTCAATGTACTTGTTTTGGTATTATTTCAAGTAATTTCGACGCAGTTTCCCACATTTCCTTTTACTGAATCATCACTTATGCTTTTAGCAAATAGTTAGAAGAGAAAGTGATAAACTCCTTTTCGAAGAAAGCTATCTGATTTGAACTTGAGTTATAGTAAAACATCTTTCTATTTCTGTTGGCGAATATCATTTCTGTTCGTAAAAAGGGTATTACTTTCCTACCAAAGCTTGTAAATGCATGATTATTCAAGCTCTGATAGATTCTACTAGTTCTTATCTAGAAAACGTGTACATATGAAAATCATGAAAATTACAACTTGTCTATTTATAAATTTGAAACTCAAACAGTTATTGGCCGATTTTCGTGAAATTTAGTGAGGTGAAAGGCAATAGCTTGGGTTATGTAAACATATGTCGTTGTCGTTATGTTGGTCAGGTGGTCTTTTTGTCTGATTATTTGTTACGAAGATAATTCAAAATGTTACAAATATATGTTACAGTTGATTAAATTTTTGAAACAATCTGCCACGCCAGAGATTTAAAATATCATACACATCTTGAAAAGTACAGATCTACATGTGCAATGGCAAAGTTGTACACTCTGTCGAGTATTCTCTGCTTTATTTATAAGTTTTTGCTAAAAATTTTGATGGAAGAAAATTGAGACAGGATAGAAGAAGCACGTTGATCGTTGTTTACTTAGGCATACAGGAGGACATAAGATCTGTAGAATTGTCAGGTTTAGTATAATGCCATAGCAGTTCTAAACTCAGAACCTGTCAGAAGAAAAATTGAAAGAGAAGAAAGGAAATAAACAAGACAGAGTAGAAGACGCAAGGGGAAAAGGGAGAAGAAGTACAAGATTAAGGAAGATGATGAAGCAGAAGACAATAATGAATTAGAAGAAGATAAAGTAAAAAAAATGATGAAGTAGAAGAAGATAAAGTAGAAAGAAATGATGAATTAGAAGAAGATAAAGTAGAAAAAAATGATGAAGTAGAAGAAGATAAAGTAGAAGAAAAAGATTAAGTAGGAGAGGATAAAGTTGAAGAAAAAGATTAAGTAGGAGAAGATAAAGTTGAAGAAAAAGATTAAGTAGGAGAAGATAAAGTTGAAGAAATTGATGAAGTAGAGGAAAATGATGAATTAGAAGAAGACAAAAGTAGAAGAAGAAGATGAAGAAGAAGAAGAAGATGAAGAAGTAAATAATGATAAAGTAGAAGAAAAAGATGAAGTAGAAGAAGAAGATCCAGTAGAGTATTCTACTTTAATATTCAAATGCAGCGGCTAGAGTATATCTTTTGCATCACAAGTTCGGCACTGAATGCTAACAATTTTTAATGTGAAGGAGTCAGGCCGTCTTATTTACCCTGGGTCATGTCTGAATTTGACCCCTGAGCATAATGATACCCCTGGTTGCTGATAAAGCAGAGACTCATGAGCAGGTGCAAATGCAGATGGTATTTAAATAGTATCGTAAAATAACTTGACGAGAGTGTACTATTGTACCAAAAGCATTGCTCTTTGTGTTTGATGATAAATAGTTATTGAAAACATTAAATTCTGCCGCCTGGGCTTTGAATATTTCTTAAATACAGACGACGTCTTCAACATACAACTTAGTGATTAATAAACTAAACAAAATTAGGCCAATCATGTTTAAACATTTATCATTCTTATCCAACCGTTCAAAGCCGCATTTGCCTTAATCTGAAGCCCAACGTAATGACTACCATGTTATCAGCACGGTCTAGATATGGTTGAGGTTTCATTTCGTCTTACTCATATACAGAAAGCTTGAAAACATTCCATGGATTAGAAACTGCGATGTCTCATAGGCGACAGTTCCTTTAAGAACAGATGAATTTTTTATCTAAAACCTTTAAGAAGGAAAGTTTTAGGCAGAGGTTATCTTATTTGTATTAAATAAAGTACTTAGCAGACCTTTTGGTTCAGAGCTAAGTTTTTCTTAAGCACTAGTCTTCTACTTTGAATTTTTGGAGGTCCTACATTTAACAAAGCTATAAAGGCATTTATCTAATGATAGCTCACAGAAGTTAGGTTGTATTTTGCTGGGGGATGCAATCATTCACATCGCTAATCCTTGTGTAATAACAAAACATTTTAGCAATGAAAGCAACTCTCAGGGACCATGATTTGTTTTACAATTTCGTACGTAAAAACTGCTCTTATTATTTTGCTGTTGTAAACATTGAAAGATCAATCCAAAGTGTCGTAGATGTGTCAGGATTCTTGATCGATAATTCCTAAATCCTCAAACAGTTTGTCCAAGAATCTATTAAAGTCCTAAAAGCTTAACGTATAGATTTCATAAGAAATAAACAGTTCAAAAAGTACTGAAAATCCATACAATGTTTGTCTACTAGGAAGTTTTTACCATGTTGTATCAAAAACTTTTAAAGTCGTAGGTAAAGCAAGGAATTTTTTGAGTCATACGACTATTGTTTATATGGTGAAAGTATGCTATATACTCAAGGTAAACCTTTGTGGTCTTTGTCCCTATTAATATTACTCCCCTTCCTTTCAATATAGATTGCCTCCCTGACACTTCTTGATGTCTTTTTGGACACTCCGTGTTACTTTAGTATTTAAACGGACATTCGATTTCGAGTCCAAAAGTGTACACTTACCAATCAGCACGATGATTCATCGCAGCTCAAGAAATGGGGTCTCTAAACTGCAAGTTAAAAAAGTTATAATGTGTCATCCAACGTTGTCCTTTTCTCTAGGTCCAAAAATAAACATTGCAGGTTTTTTGCCTTCTCTTGTGTTATTCAGTAGTATTTTAAGAGCAGATATGGCACCTTTCCTAGCACATAGCAAATTAAAGACCACTAGTACTTTGCTATGACCAGAAGCCACGTTTCTCTCTCTCAGTTTCATGATGTGGCTTATTAAGTATATAGCCCCATGGTTTTGAAAGCACTGCGGGTGCCTATTAATCTTGTAGATTGGTGAAAACACACACTGTATACACTGATTGTAGAAACCTTTCATTTGTTAACATTTCATTAAAAGGGTTGACCAATAAATCTATCCTTCATTTGACTAGACATTCACAGACCTCTACTGGAAGACAATATTGTTTCTATTGCATGGCAATTTTTACTTGTCTTCTAACTTAGTAACAAGCGTGACATCAAGACGTTTACTGACATTTTTCTGGTCTCAATAATTTGCATCTATACTCAGGTGCAGTCATTAGATGCATGATCATTAGATGCATGATCATCAGATGCATGATCATTAGATGCATGATCATTAGATGCATAATCATTAGATGCATGATCATCAGATGCAT
>JAAAKL020010993.1:0-13967 GCA_010016065.2 Carybdea cf. marsupialis auct. non (Linnaeus, 1758) | reverse complement strand
CATCATGAGAAGAGAGATCAGAAAATTGTGTATTAAGATTGGAGAAGGACAGAAAAGTATCGAATTGTGGAAATTATCAGGAATTGTAAGAGAATTAACAAAATAAGGATTTGACGTTTGAAAAAGAGAAGAGCAACCATAGTCGTAATTTTTTAGTGTTTAATTCAAAACACACCTGACACAAAGCACCGGACATCCAGACTAAGCTTAAAGAAACAAAATTTTAAGAACCTTTTTCCACATCCACTGCAACATGACTTTGCTTGGTCCAGATGCGTTTTATAATGTCACTTCGTGTTGGAACAAACTATTTCTTGATACGTAAAGGCATATGTTTTCGAGGCGAGAGGGCACGGGTGCGCTCTGTCATACCAAAGTCACAATTCGGGCCAAAAAAATGGGCAATTTGTATCCGAAATAGTAATTTTCATTTGTTTTTAAAAAAAATTCTAACTTTAAACTTCCAAATTCAAATTAAGGTGGATATTATAGATCTAAAATTCGGACGGAAAAAATTTTGTCTCTTACATTAGTGCGTGAGGTGAAAGTCTAGTCGCAGCCTTTTCCCTTTCCAATAAGAAACCCAAGTTTAATAAGATGCCCTTTCTACTTTAAACATTAATTTTTACAAAGGGATTAAGCGACCAACTGGCTGCGATTGATTAGCTGCTACGCGCTGACCTTATTAGTATTGTTGGTCGACAAGGTTGCCAATTCACCGACAGAGGGAAATAGTTTCTTTAAAGTACACTATACACAGCAATAATACTTTTGTGCTCTGAAGAGAATCAATACTCTGATACAAGTTCTAAAATAACATGGCAACAGCGATTATGATGGCAAGGCACATCAATTTCTTTATTTACAAAGTTCAAACATGAATACTGATGCTACGTTTTCATGTTTTTTTGTATACTTGAGTTCTTTTGAACAATTAGTTTTATTCATCAAAAGGGAGTATGTAGTTTTATACTTCCTATACCTTTATAATTCTAAAGTTAATACTCAGGGGCCCTACTAAAGACCAAGAAGTTGGAAAAATCTAGGAACTGAATAGCGTTTCCCCATTTCTCAACAATTGAAAGTAGACTATTCAACACACAATCGTGTCCATGGCACTTATCATAATGTAGACCCTGTATGGGGATCATACTCTCCTAGGAAATGTTTTACTAGTTAGTATGATTCAGTGTGTCCGTTACTGGTGGTTCTATATTGTTGTTACTAAAGTGGACTCGACTTACATCAGAGATACTAACGCACATTTCTTACCCTTGTAAACGTATAACTGACAACAGCGGACACTCATTCTTGACATTTCCTATTGGTCGAAGCTATTTGTCTCGCTCTTATCTTACCTTACACGAAAATGATCTTGTTGATACATAGCACCTTAAGTATCTATCCAAATAATACATTCTTATCATAGCAATACCGTAAGTTAAAATAAAGGCGTTGAAATTCTTAAATAAGCACGAAATTTGCCCTACATGCTAAATTCTTTAAGCTAGTATAATATGTAAAAGTACCCTCGCGTCACGCAGCCTGATGGCTATTGCCTCAGGGACCCTCAGGTGTAAAGCCGACCGAGCCTTAAACAATACTGTAAAACAATCGTTAGTATACCCCTCGATACATTCATTGTTTTTGAGCAAATGTATTGCAGTGGCAGAATTAGGGGTAGTTGTGCCCCGTCAAGGATCCACCCGGAGCTTGCGGAGATTACCTTTTTGTTTGACTCCATGCCCCAACAACGCTCTGGTGTCAGAGGTACTCGGTACATTATCCTCAGCTTAGTTTAATTGTAATGTGAACGTTTGCCTACAGAGGAGTGCAAGAGCTGTGCAGATAAATAAAGCAATCTGAAATAAGAATGAACTTAGAAACCTATCTAAACCTATTTAATCCTAGTAGCCTCTTTTCCAGTTAGGCTTTTGAATGTGGTTCTGACGATTAAAAGAGTTTAAGAATGACTGCCAAATTATTAAAACACCAAGAACCTTTTATAAGAAATAGGTTATTGACATACCCAAGACTGTTTGTAAAGATTAGCCCTTCTCTATGTTTGGGGGAAGATCTCACAGTCCCCGAATGAAGCTAGCTTGGATTGCAAAACCATATTGTAATTACTATGATCACTAAATGAACATTGTCAGTTTACCTGACCCTTCCTCCTTTGATGAATTGCACTGATTTAGCTGAATCCAATAATAATTTCTTCTTGAATTGATAAAGCCAGAGTCGATTAGTTTGACAATACCATTGGAAAAAAGGACTTCAATTGGTGAGTTGACTTGTACAGGCATGCTCAGGAATCCAGCCTTGAAAACACCAGGTACTGTTAATAAAGATGAAGAATCAACAACAGAGAAAACGTAACAAAGTATACTAAAAGAATAGCTTTATCATTTGAATTTTGTAAAAAGTTGTGGTAAAGATATCGGCAAATCCTTTAGAGAGAAGGGAGTGTAAGGGAAGTATAACTAGCAGTCTTGGGGTCAATGCAATATGACTTCCTATGCTAAACTTTGACCAAATTTTTATTTTGAAAATGAGATTTAAAGATAGAAAGAAAATAAAAGAGAAAGGTCAAACGGGGTTGCCGATGTTTTAGCTACTACAATGCTCATGAAGCGTCTTTCGTTTCATGAAAAATTTCATATATGTTACAAAGATACTGGTGACATGATGTTAAATATATACATTGGTCAAGGCAAAAATCATGTGTTTTTTTCTTCGCTAGACTGTCTATCTAATCAACTCTTGACCTGCTTGCAAATTGTTTATATGTGAACCACTTTATCCCTGATTGTTATATTAAGTTAGTTTGCAGAATATATTTCTGAAAGATAGATTTCAGTGGCACTTGACACTTTCAATTTAGAGGTCTGTTGTGTTCTGACGCTGTATCCTTATTGGAGAATGTCACATAATCATGCTTTGTTCACGACGTGAACACGTGACAATTGCAGTATTTAATGAATATACTTGTATTGATGTAGTCAATTGATGATTTAGAGTTTTGAGTATAGAACCACTTGAAAGTTATACTGTGTAGCGCTCTGTCCTCGTTACTGTCTGCTATGCGATCCTGTCGTTGATGAACAGGTTGATACATCAGGGACCTATGCATACTAATTTTCAGTGGATATACGATGGAATGATAGACATTACCATTGATGTTAACATATGAGTTTTGAACAACTTAAAATAGGTTATTAGTTCATCTTGGATGTTTAAATCTTAAGTGTTACTAAAGTCCTGCTAGTGATTTGCAAATATGTCTGCGATTGGTACAATAGTAAGGATTCAAGGATAATCTTGTTGTTTAATTCTTTCTCTTACTTCTTGAAGATGATTCATGCTGGCAGGCTAGACATCCTTCATTCCATGATAACATATTGATTTCCATTTTCATCACACCATTGCAATGCTCTCAAAAGTGTTAAGAGGTATATTGATGCCTCACAAGTTGCTCTTGAGCTTATCTTAACATCTAAGTCTTAGGCCTCCTACATTTTTGTGGAGATGGTGGAATTGACTGTGCAAGAGGACCTTGGGTATCCTCTCATTGGACATCCTGAAGACATGGCCATTCAAGTACAGCTGGAACTGCATGAAAAGGGTCTTTATACCACTAATGGTAATATTGCACCTACTTAACAAATCTACATAAATTTGGAGAGATGTGTAATTGGCAGATATGGTACTAGTATAGGCTCCATAACTCCAGCCAACATAGTGGCAAGGACAAAAACGTTGTATACCTGGAGTTAAAGTGCCCAATTGAATTCCCCACTTGCCCCATAAGGGATGGTGAAGTTTGCCAAATGTGCTGGTAGCTGTATTGATGTGATAGATGATCTTGTCATCTGATGATCCACTGGAGTTGACATTGATATCAAGATGGATAAGTGACTTTACACTGCTTATCTTTTTGTTATCTACATCATGGGGTGTCTTGGAAAATTTATGAATGACTTGTTTTGTTTCACATGTCCAATTTTTAAGGCTTGGACAAGGTTGATTGATTGGAGACGAGATTTCCAGATGGTTAAAAAAATTAGGAGGTGCCTGACTGCCCCGCTCTAGTAGGATGCCCCTTACAGCCCCAACTTTCCTACTTTAATGTGGGACAGTACCTTCATTGTTTTATTACCCTCTGGAAGGAAGCAGGAACCCATGACAGTACCTCGTTAGATTTTGTGGGTAGCCTGATATTTTCCAGATTTAAATAGGATCCATTCAACAAGGTTCTTGCATTATCAATATGTTATACTATTAGCATTGATCTCATAAACAAGAACAACAGGAACAATGAGTCTTTCCTACATTTCTTGCTACATATTTAATATATAAGTATATATACTTTTATATTTTGTATAGGGATAAACAGAAGCAGTACATACAATTCCAACCTGTAGAACCTGTTGTAGACACACAACTTTTGTAGAAATTTCGATATTATGTCAAAATATTATGTAGTAATTTTAGATTTACACACTCTTTTGTTATTATGTTATTATTGTAGGCAATTGTTTAGGAACAATTTTAAGAAGGATTTTTAAGAAAATGTGGAATTTCAGGCAACTGTTGCCTACATTTTAAACTGCTTTGATGTATGTTTCATTTCTTCAAATCATTATAAATGCAGGTTACTCAAATGTTCAATTGTCACAAGAGGGAGTAGAACTCAGAACCTTGACCAAGAGCCATTTTTTAGTGATAATTTATATTAATATATAAATGAAGAATTTGTTATATGTCTACAAGTATACTCATCTGCCTACCACTACCTACACATATAAATACTGCTTTTATATAAGGAAATACATATGGTCATTCACTTATTTATATGAACTTCATCAGAATGTATCAGAACATTTTTATCCAATAAGCATAGATAGATATGTCGATTGATAGATAGATGTAGGGAGGGAGAGATAGATGGACGGATGGAACATAAATAGACTTTAAAGCTGTCATCAGATACCTGGATGTTCACTGCATTACTTTGTTATTTGTCTTTACCAAATGGTACTTCACACCAAGTTTATTCCCTTGTCAGCAGTTGGACACCAACTCAGATTGTTTTGTCTGCATTCAGAAGAATACATTGTTCATGAAGACAAAGGCAACAATTATAACTTAAGTTGTCACAACAATCTACTTTCTGTACCATGTTCCATCAAGTCAAATCTTCTTTGAACTTTGATCTGAGTTTCTAAATGTATTTAGAGAGTTTGTTATCAAAAGCATGTGTTGCAGGTTTGACTGACTTTGCGTGGTTATAATACTTCTCTTTAAATACTCCTTGTCCTCAGTCTCTACGTATTATTTCAGATTTTGGGTTTTTCTACCCAAATTTACAGATGTTTTGTACACACAAGATTTGAATAGGCATCTTTCATTTAGCAGGCTGTCAATTTTGTTTTCTCTATTCCTTTGTGCATTGGTGATCATTGCCGTGTTTGTCCTTACTTTAAGCTTTAAGTACAAGCCTTTTTCATAATTCAAGTAGTAAGTTTGAAAAGATACTGGAGAGATAGAAAATTGTGTCACCTGCAGGACCAAAATAACAAATACAGATTGCAATTTAAATAGTGTTTTCAGTTTGCGATGTAAGCTGGATAGAAATAAAAATGTCTTGTCTTTTCTTACTGGAACCCAGCAAACGCATTAGTTTGTAAAAGCAGCTTTGAAAGCAATTTGGCAGTTACCTGCCAAGCTTAGTCAAACACAACCACAAACTAAGGATTTATGTTCTATATAGTGAACAACCACCCTCGTTACCCCTTTCTACCCCTTAGTGATTTAATCCTATTCAATCCTAAAATCTGAAAGTCGGTTTTTTATACGTTAGTCTTTAATTTCATGTTATCTCTAGGCATTGATTGCCCCCTCCCAACCCTTCATTCCACCATGGAAGGCGTTGTTCGGGCTGTCAGCCCAAATCTATTAAGACCTTTTCTTTCGTTAAATTGTCTTTAGGTAGAATCAACATAACCTTCTGGGTGTTTATTGGTGGAATAAAACAATAAAACTGCACGAAATTCCGAGAACATTAATCCGTCCACATTCATCCAAGCAAGAAAACCGTTGCTTTACAGACAAAAAGAATTTGTCTTTTCATTGGGCCTTTTTGATTAACTATTTAGTTCCATGGACACTGATGAGTCAAAATAACACCAATCTAGCAGCCAGACTTCAGATTGGCTACTTTCAATTGGGTATAAGTTTCACTGACTTCTTCTCAATTCCAATTCTGACGATGTTGTACTCTGAGACGACAAAAGCTTTTCAGTACGGAAATATTTTCGCTATTTTGTGCAGTTTTAACCCTCTGGATAGCATACCATAGTTTAGAACCCTCCGTTATATTTCCTCTTCTAATAAAGGTGTGCTACTTTCTGTTTGATACAGGAGCATGATATAGACTTTCAACGATTGCTTGACTCATCGGAATACAAGGAAAAATACAGAGCAGATATGATCCAATGGGGAGAAGATAAAAGAGCAGGCGATTCAGGGTATTTTGCTAAACAACTGGTAAACGACGCAAAGAAACATGGCAAACCTATCTGGATTATCACTGACGCTAGGCGAAAAACAGACTTATTTTATTTCAAGAGTTTAAATATAACTGTAATGACACTTCGTATAAATGCTAGTGACACTACTCGACAGAAACGAGGCTGGATATTTGTAAAGGGAATAGATGATGCGGAATCTGAGTGTGATCTGGATGATTACAAACCGTGGACTTTTGAAATTACTAATGATGGCGACCAGCATGTTCTGGAGACGTGTATAGAAGATATTAGTCGAACTGTGATAAATGCATGTGCGAATGATGGCAGAGAAATGCCATCGTAGACTAGACGTTTTTGATTTTAGGATAACTAGTGCACGACACAATGCAAAATATGTTGCACTTCGTAAGTCCCACTCCGTGTTGTGCTCTTCAAAGCTGATTCTTAACAAATGATGTCATACCAACGTTGACCCGTGTTTTTGGTTTTGCGCTGGCACACCTTAGGCATTTAAGTGTGCTACATTATTGAACATGAATACAGTATTACATTAACATAACTAGGACAATTGCACGATAGATGATCGATGATTGTCGTTTGGCGCAAGGTACCACTATTAACACCCCCCTTCCCCCCCAAAAAGAGAAAATCACAAAAAGAATGTATTCTTTCGATCACACGCTATCCGATATTTTGTGAAACTAGTTAACAGCATGCAGTAGTTCCAAAAAGACTCTCTTCGCGTCACACAACACACACATCTCACCATCACATCTTTCAGCCCATCATTTTTGAAATCCTTTCCCCTTGTTCTTTTTTGTTTACTTTCTTTGTACCTCATTTGTCCCTACCTAATTTACGTATTTATTGAATGGTCCCGTTTCTATATTTACGTTGGCTTCAGTCACATATCTCTGTTCATTAGATAATTCTATAGGTATCTGCTGGGTCAGGCGCTTTTTGGTAGGGATTTGGGCTCCCAAGAGCTACTCATTTGCACTAAATGTACCAAGGTTTTTCCTGTCCAAACTATTTGGAAGACTTGAGCTTTGCGATCATAACCTCTCCGTTTAACATTAAAAATCAAATTCCACAAACAACATAACGATTATAGGTTAAATGCAAAGGAAATTGAAACTATAATGCAACGAAAGTCATTAAAAATCACCAACTTTAAGTCCCGCGATCATTTCATTTCCATTATCTAGCACGGGCGGAGACCGTTCTTAAATTTATCTACAGCAGAAATTACCCTCTATGTATTTAGCCAGTAGCTGTTCTATTTTACTCTGTGAAGATTTTGTTTGAATCCTGTAAGATGGATTTCGGTTGTATTATGTCTCATCATCATCTGATAGAGTTTGCTCGTACATCTAGTTTATAACGCCATCCATCTCGATCCTGCATCAAGGTATGAAAGTCTTCAGGCTGGCATTCCGCTTCACGGAATAGCTGATCTATGAGTGTTATGTCGGGGCATCCAATACGCCTAGAACCATGCCTGGGCATCCAGAGCAGTAGATCGCTGCCAAGTTCCTGCTTCGCTTGCCAACAGTGCCCTACAGAGCGCATTCTTCTTTCTTTTAAGATGACAGGGATGGGGCTGTTTCCATATAACTGAGCTTTGGTTGGCTGTTCTCTCCACGAGATGTTAATTGCGGCATCGGTGTGTATGTGTCATCCAGCCAGGATTCTAGGGTTTTGTTTGTGTCCAAGTTGTTGCACCGTACATAAGGACCGATTCTACAGTTGCGCGGAAGAAATTTCTCTTTAAACGATCAGGAAGATTGGATTTCCATATTGTACCCATTTTGTTTAGGGCTACCCAGGCCTTCGCTATTCGAATATTTACGTCTTTCTCTATAGAATTGATCTCACTTCCCAGGCAATCGAATGAGTCAACTTGATCGACTCAAGACTTGATTGGTTCACCTTATAGTGTCTGAATTGTGCCTAGTTGGTGGAAGTTAATGCATTTAGTTTTTGTTGCGTTGACAGGAAGGCCTACCTCTTTAGCTGCTCTTTCCAGGTGATGAAGAAGTGCCGTGGTTATAGTGTTTGCAGTGAGAGTGAGGTCGTCTGCATAGTTAACATCAGTCATGTTCTTTGTTGGATGTCGCTTTGATTGTCTTGGCGTTAGGGTGAACCTAAGTGGCAGTTTTTGTCGAGTGCGGGCCATAGGACATAATCAAGGGTGATGATAAAGAGGAGGGTGGTAGTGTGTCACCTTGTAGAACACCTGTTTTGATAGTGAAGAAATCTGTGGCTCCATCGGGAGATCTTACTAGAAATCTTCTGTTTTTGTACATCATCATAATTGCACTCACTGTCTCTTTAGGAATGCCGTAGGTCAACAAGATCTTTTCCATCTTTCCCCTACGAATCGAATCAAAGGCATTGGAAAAATCTATAAAAAGTAATGAGGCCTTTAAGTTTTTCGCCCGAACTCCGTCAATGAGTCATCGAATAGTCAAGATTTGTCCAGGGCTTGATCGTTTCTTTCGAAAGCTATTCTGATTTTTACGAAGGACTTTGTCAACTTCAGGTTCGATTATTTGTAGAAGTAGTGAGTTGTAGATCTTTGCTGCTATGAAGGTAAGTGTTATTCTCCTATAATTTTCAGGTAATCCAAGATCACCTTTTTGGGAAAAGGCTTTATGCATCCTTCCGTCCACCTCTCAATAACTTCTCCATTGTAAGTAGCATTGCAGACTTCTGGAGGAATGTTATCGGGTTCAGCTGCTATTCAGTGTTTGATATTCTGGAGCACTGCCTCCAATTCATCAGTCGAAAAGTTTCCAAGCTTATTGTTGAGAGCATGTCGAGGAATAGCTTCAACATCAGCCTTTACGATGTCAGGTTCATTGCCCAGGAGATTTTGGAAATGGTCTTTCCATTTACGTAGCCTTTCAGTTTGACTATTGGCTTTCATCTTGGGTTTAGTCGGTGATTTTCTGCCACTGATCTCATTGACCGCTTGCCAAGCAAGTGCGTATTGTTTATTGGCATCTGAAGACTTGATGAGGTGAATCATTTGCTGGATGTACTTTTCGCGTTTGCGTTCATAGGTTTTTCTAAGTTCTGCAAGAGCTTCGTTAAAATCCTCCCTTGACCTAGTAGATGGTTTTATGTTCCTAAAAGTGGCCTTTTGTTTCAGAATATTCCTAAGATGTTTGATGCTTGTCCCAGGGCCAGAGACGTTGCTTTTTTGGTTTCAAGGGAATTACTCCTGATGCTACCTTTTCATGAGCTTCGACAACATTGTTGTATGTTGAGTTTGGAGACGATTCTTCTGTTTCTGCTTGGAGAACTTAAAACGCGTTCCTGACGGAGACTGCATACTGTTCTTTAAGCTCACTTTTAGTTGCTATATGTTGATTACTTTTTGTTGTTGGCTCGTAGGCTGAGGCGAATTATGGAAGTGACTATTCGGTGATTGGATGTTATTCCATCAAATGTGTTGAACCATTGACAGTCTATAGCACTATTCTTCCACTTCTTGGTTACCAGAATATGGTCCAACTGAGCTCTTGTGCCATTTGGATACGTGATTGTCCATTTTCGTGAACAGTTTTTCTGAAATTTTGTGGTAAGGCATTTTAAGTTATTTTCTTGCATGAAATCTTGAAGGAAGGTTCCATTTCTGTTGAAGCATTGTGGTATTCAAATTTATATGTCGCACTTTTTCCAATTTGAGCATTAATATCTCCACCAATTATCAGTACGTTGTGGTTTGGCACTTGCCTAATACGAGATGAAAGGGTTTAGTAGAAGTCCGGTATGTCCTCTTCATTACTGCAATTCGTTAGGGAATACCAAGAAGTTATAGCTGTTGCTGGGGTGCCATTGAAGGAAGCGATCATGATTCTAGGATCAATTTTTTCGATACTCGTAAGGGATTTAGCTGACAGACTGAGCAGCATCCCTACGCCATCAATAGTAGCTCCAAGTAAGCTTTTCCGAGCTGAGGCAGAAATGAAGAACCACCCTTTACCAACGTTGTGGTATTTGAGTATGGTGTCAGAATGAAAGAATCGATGTTCCTGAGTAAAGATGACATCAATGTCGAAGTCAATGGCTGATGCAACAAGCTCCTGAAGTTGATTGATAGTATTTGAAGTGCGAACATTGAATGTTGATACTTTTCTTGGCCTTTTGCAAATAAGAAACCTGGTTTGATAATTTTTGGTTGGATTTTTGGATTCTGATTTTGAACCTCGTGGCTGATTTTTCGATCACTGTGCCGAGGTCACAACAACAGTAGAACGCGTCCCTTGGCCACCCGCGCGACGGGCGATTCGATGTGCGTTTCTGGAATCTATGATAGTAATAATTATCTTTCATATCGTAATTGTTTCATATGAACATGATATTATGTGGAAAAGCATGTTCTTGAGCGAACGTCCACCATGTGGCTATCCTTTTGCGAAACTGTATTCTGAAAGGTACTATCAGTTTATCAAACAGTTCAACTTTCTAAAACTTATATTCTGGAAGTACTATGTACGTGCAGACAATGGCAGCATTTGAGGATGCGAGTCCATAGGCGTTATGATATTTGCTAGCCCCTATGACATTGTACAGGTCAAATTGGGTTAGGGGAGGACATGGAGTGAAGGCTCTGGAGCCACTGTATTCTCTTCAGTGCTTTTACTATCAAATTCTTGACCTATTTTCTTGAGATAAAGGTCGGCAGATACATCTATCATTTTGCTTGACTTTCAAGAATGGAGACGTGTGCAATGGTCTGTTTCCCCCGCCAAAACCATTATTGCTTTCATGAATCTTTTAATATTTTGTTCTGTAGTTGCAGTTGTGACGCTCGTTGGCCAACATTGGTTTCTTCTTGGTCCAGTTTGTTCTGTCTGCTGAAATTGGCCAACATTGGTTTCTTCTTCGTCCAGTGTATACCGTCTGCTGAAATTGACCAGTATTGGTTTCTTCTTGGTTCAGTGTTTTCCGTCTGTTGAAATTTGCAAGCATCGATTTCTTCTTCGTCTAATTTAAGTCTCTATCCAAAGGTATAATTAGGGCCTTGTTACAGAAAATTCTCTTAAAAGACTAGCTTTCATCAGCTTATGCTCATACAAAGAACTGCATTGCACTCGGTACAACTACAGCTACAACAATTGCGGTGTTCACTTTTTTGTCGGTTTGAAAAGTAATTCATAATGACATTTATTACTGTAGACATGCGTGGAGAGACCATGGTAAGAGATTTTCAAATGTTGAACTTGACCTAAAGTATTGTAGTTCTCACCGAGAGATACGATTCTTACTTTTACTGCGTACACATCGTATTCGAATAGAGACAACGGGGTGCATAAGAATGTGTAGGTTTTCTTTAGTTATAGATGGATTCCAGAAACTTCTATCTCCAGATTATGCTAACTAAGCAAGGACAAGATTTGGTCTTGTCATTTAAATGACAGTTTAAGAAATTCATTCAGTAAAGGAAAACCAAATTGATATGACACCTCAGAACAAGGGTTTCATTGTTACGATCGCTCTATGAGAAATTTAGGGATCTAATAACTTGTGCACAAGATTTATTCTCTGATCTGTGCACTTTTTTAAAATTTTCGGCACTAATTCCCTTTAAGCTGTGATGTTTGTTTAGTTATTTTTGCGGCGCGTATATTCTAACAGTTTGTTAGGCACCTAAAATTACTAGAAATATCGGTAAAGCCCCGTATACACGGTGCAACATGGTGATACGACATGTTAGGCCAAACATGTTTCATCATGTAAACGAACCAAGTTGTACAACTTTTGTTGCACGCAACATGTTGATACAATTTAGTTCAATTCTCAAAACATGTTGTGGCAAATCAGCCTAGGGACAATGTATTTATGAGGGTCATACGAGATGGAGGAAGGTAAGCGGAGAAAGAATTTACAGTTTTTAATAGACGTTTTAAGATGGGAAATTGCGAATTACCTGAGTTTCGGTTGTTCCACTTCTCTCTAACATATATTTTTGACAATCTTCTTTCAAATGAAAACACAGTTGTGAAACCCAGTTGTACAACAGGACAGGGTCCTCAGAACGAGTTGTGTTCATCATGTTGCACCGTGTAAATGGGGGCTTAAAACGTGTTAAGAATGATGACGATATAGTCTTGATGTTACAAATATGCGAACACGTTTGCTTTTACTTCGTCTTTTCTTCTCAATGTTGGAGCTGTTAACCTATCAATTGTTAAAATACGAAGAAACGGGGGTTCCAAATTCGAGAAAAGGAGCTGGAAAAGTCAGAAAATAATTAAGGGGGGCTTATTGGGGGTCTTATTGTGGCTTCTCGCAAAAAAGGGAACTCTTCGATGAAGCAAGCTTTCGATATTGTGCCTGAAGATGCAGATCTTAAGAAACGGTCAGTTCTACTTTCTCTTTAAAAACTTCTAACTACAAGAGTTTCAACAAAGACTTCGTACCAATGGACTGATAGCCTTTTAGTATGACAGGTGTAGCTCAAGGGTTTTCAGTAGTGCATATACTCTACTGACATACTTTGTCTTGACTTTAAATATCATCGTCCTCCTGCCACACTCTCATCAGATTATTTCTATGGCAATAAACCGCTTGAACTACCATAAGAATCTAGCAGGAGATACGAAATTTAGCGTACGGAACTTGCAACTCTTCTTCTATGATAAATTATAGGGTTTTGTAATGAAATTCCTATGAGGAAATTATAAAATGATGCCGTAAAAATGGCGTGGTTGTCATATTAAAATTGATGGTGATCATATGTCCTTTCAAATTCAGCTTTCAACCACAGCAATTTCTTTATGGGTTTTGGCAGCTGTTAATATACTTTGTCTTAGTTTTAAACCTTCAGTAAAAAAGGTTTGAAATATGAAATAGCTACTACCGTATGTTATAACCAAATAAATTTCATTAAAATAGGTATTCGTACCTAAATGAGGGGGTAAAACCTACTCACCATTTCTTTAAAATAGGGCGCGGTTATAATAAATTGCTACAGGGTGTGAAATTTTCAAAGTAAGCTATTTGACCCTGCAAATAAGCACAGAAGTTTGGTCGTTTTTTAGCTGGTGCAGTCATCTAGCGGGGGCTCTGACACATTTCATAACTATTGTGTGGACCACTGTGTACCATATGAATGGTTTATAAATACAAATTTGTCAAATCCTAAAGGGTTATACAGTTCTTACATGCACAAAATGTCTTTATAAAAAATATGAAGTCCGAATCATGAAAGAAAAGAGAAACATGGGAGGTACACGGAGAACCTCAATTATGAAGATAGAGAAAGTTTCCACTTTTTTAATCAGATTTTTACTAGCTATAACAGAAAGGATTCCAACAGGAAATGTAACGACGCATACTGTTATCATCATCATCATCATCATCATCATCATCATCATCATCATTATCATCATCATGAGGTTCTAAGTGAGACACTCTCAC
>JAAAKL020010992.1:0-13967 GCA_010016065.2 Carybdea cf. marsupialis auct. non (Linnaeus, 1758) | reverse complement strand
AGTTATTATTGAGATTAGGCTTTAGTTTGGAAATTAAAAGACTTTCATGAATAGATAGAGAGAGGTTAGAGTTACATGGGGAAACGATAGTAAAATCCGACTGAGAAACATCGAGCCCAGTAGCCCGACTGTGCTCCAAAATAGCAGAGTAAGACGGACTACTAAGACGCTTCCCAGTTAAGAATCGAATATAACATTGTGATCTCCGACATGTTGCATGAAATGTAGTGGCCAGTGTGATTGCGAGTTCATGCTGTACTATAATCACTTGACTATTCTATTTGCTAAAGCGCTCCAAAATTGCATTGATATTAAACTTCTATTCTATCATAACGGGTTTTCTCACAAATCACAACAATGCAGCTTGTCATAGCTATTAGAAACAATGTGTGTAAATATATTGTTCATGATATAGCACATCTCCTTTATTTATTTTTGGCTTGCGATGTTTATTTTTGGATATTGCGTTACTACATGCTATCATTGTGAATCTGAAAAGATTGTCACATCCGTAGAAATATTACATATATGGGCATTTGTATCTCTATGGTCACGTCAGTCAGTTGTTGTTGCGTCCCTCGATTCCAAGAATTTTACATCCTCGTTTTCGAATTTCTTGTTTGTTTGGTTTTGTTTCCACGCGTCGTCTCTTTGGAAATGGAATCTCCATGGCATCACTGAATTCAAGTTGACACTCGAAGACAGCTTGTGTAGGCAGTACACAATGATCGAACGTACGTTGGTGGAAATCTCTGTCGGAGGTGTATTGTCAATGGCAATGATTGAATAAAAGGTGAGAGAATAGTTGGTGCCTTTTGATTTAACCCTGCAGTGGCGCGTCTTCTGATTGTAAAACTTAGAACTTTACAAACAGCCCGTTAGTTTTACCGGCTGGGTCTGTATACATGTACTGTTGGGATCTAAGATAAGTACAGGTCTTAAGGGATCAGTAGGACGTAAGCAAGGATTTAAAGGATTGGTCTACGAATGCTGATTTGCTGAGTGATAAGTTGGCGAGCATATCTGACGAACTGTAACTTGTCTTTTGGAAATGATGATATTAAGAATCGAATATATGATCTCCGACATGTTGCATGAAATGTAGTGGCCAGTGTGATCGCGAGTTCATGCTGTACTATAATCACTTGACTATTCTATTTGCTCAAGCGCTCCAAAATTGCATTGATATTAAACTTCTATTCTATCATAACGGGTTTTCTCACAAATCACAACAATCCGGCCTGTCATAGCTATTAGAAACCATGTGTGTAAATATATTGTTCATGATATAGCACATCTCCTTTATTTATTTTTGGCTTGCTTGCTTTGAATTTACTGATCAAGACCGAGTCCACGTTCCACACACTTGCTAGGTAGAGATGAAATAGGCGGTCTCCTTATTAGAAATCATTTCAATGGGTCAAATCATCACGTATGGTTATCTTAATGATGTCATTTGGATTATAGACGTTAAAATATTTAACATGTTTCACCAATGAGTCTTAATAAGGGAGAAAATGCGGTGTTTTATAAGAAAATGGTTATTTAGTGGCCTTAGTACATACAAAACAATATAGAAAAACCCGCTGTTTGAGGGCTCAATGTGATTGAGACATTAGCTATTATCATTGCAAATGTATATTTGTAGATTCAGCTATTGATCCATTCTAACAGTTATCACAGCTGAATTTGCTTAAGGTGGTACCTAAGTGTTAAGTATTATATGGCATTGCTTCAGCTGGTAGATGGAGTGAAAATTAATGGGCCATGATATAAAGTGAATAAACCTTTTTCTAAAGAAAAATCGCCCCACTGAAGACAGATTGGAGTTAGGGACCCATTTCAGGCTTGTGTGGGCCAAGAAATTAACATTCTTTTCTTGCTTCGTCATAGAGCCAGTTTAGACTAAAAATGTCCAGATTGCCCCAACACTTCTGGATGCTTGTGAAAAGAGGGACAATCTACTTCAATATTTTGTAAGGTTCATCTCTGTTGTACATGTACTGGAATCTCTGTATACTTGCCTAGTTGCACACACCAGAAAGCCATGCCACATTCCTCTGCATTAATTCCCCCCAGTTTCCTTGATCTGGGTAGTTTCTCTTGGCCATCAAAAATGCATTCAAGTGTCTGCACTGACTAAACCTTTCCATTGTTTGGGAGGTCTTTTTGGACACTTTTTTGGTAATAATCAGTTCTGTATGCAATTTTTTGTATAGCCTTTGTCATTGGATGGGTTTCCATGACCAAGCTATTGCAGCCTCTTCTTTCAGATTACATCCACTGTGATTTAATGGATATTTATCAGTTGCATAATTCACTCTGTATGCTCACTCAGAATGACTGGAGAGAGAGGAGGAAATTTCCTTGAGATATCTGTACATATATAGTATCAGGGGTGGGAGCTTTAAAGTAGTCACAGCAATATTATCTTCCTCACTTTGCTAGCCACAATAATTTGTAAGAGGCAGTGCAATGAAAACCCTTCCTTGTCTACCAGTGAGTCCCTTGGAAAGTACTTGAATGAACACCAGTCAGTTCTACATTTTAAAAAATGTATAAAGAAGTGCTTAAAAGAAATGCACTTGGGAAAATGGTGATGGAAAGGCCAGTGAACCCCACTAAAAAGTGAAAAAGCATGGTTTTATGTATTTCCCTACAAAAGGGGTTTTAAATGTAATGGAACACCCATGTGAGAACTTGTACTAAGGTCTTCAGACCTCTATATTTGATTGGACAGTTTGATTAGGTCAATTGAACAGAATAGATGCCTTGGCCATCAATACAGAACGGTAGGAGCATCTCAGTCAGCTTTTCAGTTAATCTGAGTAGTAGAATTCTTATATCTGTATAGTAAACACTGTAGACACATAGTCAGAGTCATGCACATCTACTTAACCTAAGACTAGGAAAGAATGCTGTCATACTCCTCAAAACTCAGAAATACCAGAATGAAGTCTGATTGGATACGTTTTATCCCATGGTCAGCTGATCAGCACTTTAACCCTGGTTGGTAATCGTCTAGAAATGGTGCCTTGGTTGGTGATCAACCATGTACCACGTTTAGGTGTAGATGTTTATAGCATTAACCCCTTCTCTCTCATCAGATTCATATGAGTTGATCAGCTTTTGATCGAGTAATGCTCTGCATCCAGAGGATGAATCCTGGAAAATCATTTAATCATTATGTTTTCTGAAATTGGAGAATTATAATCATAACTGTGTAAACAGGTCTGGAAATACTGTTGAAGGACCTGCACAAGCTAGAGTGTATATTCAACCTGGGCATCACTAGACCATTTTCCAGCTACCGGCCACAGTACTTAAAAGCTTTTCAATGCTAGCTTCACTTTCAGTGTGACTCATTCTTTATTTCTTCTTGTCCTGATATTCTGGGTCTATCAGAGACCAACCTTGACTCCAGCATTGACAATGACCACTTCATTGTCCCTGGTTATCTTCCTCATATTCATAATGATTTGGCTGTTCATATGCATAGTCTTGGTTTCTATGTTCATGATAATAACCATATTTCTAGAAGTCTTGAGTTAGAAACTCCTGTTAAGTCCTACATCTGCTTATACATAGCCTTGATTCATTCTGCCACTTATCCTTTTTTTTTTCTCTTTCACCTTCTTCAAGTCATTGTGCTATGTTAGGTGACATCTTCAGCCACATGGTTTCTACTTTTCAATGACATACTTCAGTTAATGTTTTTGTCTTTCTTGACTTCAATGCTCACCATTCTGATTGATTGATGTATTCAAAAGGGTCAGCCTTGGCTGGTGAAGCTGTTACAACATTGGTCTATCCCAAGATCTTAACAAAAAACAAGTAACATCTCCAAATCACATTTCTGAGAGAGATGATCAGGATTCTCATCTTCTTGACCTCTTTTTTAACCTCTAATCCTGAAATCTGTTCTGCCAAGTGTTTACCTCCTTTTGCTTCACTTCTCCAAAAGACCTTTCTCTTTGGAAAGGCAGATTGGAATGGTTTTTGTGACTACTTGAGAGTTACTCCTAGGTCATCTCTTTTTTCTGAGGGAGTATGTAAAGGGGCCTCTCATTTCTTTGATTGGATTCAGGGAGGTATTGATGATTTTATTCCCTGTAGGGAATTCATAGTGAGACCCCATTCTTCTCCATGGTTTACTCCAGCTTGTTCAGCTGTCATAGCCCACAATGAATGAATCAATCAATCAGAGTACCATGCCAATGATCTGGCATAGGCGGCATTCATCACTTCCTTCTGTCTGCATTGTTTCATCATTTCGATTATTTTCAGGGCTTGAAACCAGATGCTTATCCCGTCCAACCTAGGAATGTCAAACGTTGGCGGCCCCTTGCTCTCTTTCACATGGTAACCAGTCAGTGCTAGACCTTCCAGCTTCCCTTTTCTCAGCACATGACCAACAAAATGGATCTTTCTATTTACGATTTTGGACGGATGTAGCCTGGTATCTAGTTATTACTCATAGTGTATCTTCTGCCTATATAAAATCTCTGTACTCGTCTTCTTAAATCAGAATTACTACGATGTAACATTCTCATGATTTACGAATAGATTAGGAAAGGTTCGTTCTGTCTATTCCTGCGTTATAACGCGCGACACTACATATTGGCGACGAGAATGGCGACTTCTGGATCCGTTACCTCAGTTACAACGGCACACAAGCCTGTACCTTTCGATGGTTTTGTCCATGTTTCAGTTTGGCTAAAGCACTTTTCAATATTTCTTCGTTTGTCTAATTGTGCTGATTCAAAGAAAGCAGACATTTTGTTGTCATTCCTTTCTATGGACGTGTTTGATGTTGTCCTTCATACACTTTCTGAGGCGGATCTCGCTGACTTTTCTGCCATTTCCAATTTTTTACGTCAACTGACCATTTGTCTGATTGAGTCGAATTTTTTCATGCTACACAGACGTCCTCCAGTGCTGAGGATTTCGCCAGATATCTACGCGCTAAATCGGCTAGTGCCTTTACAACCGTTCATTGCAGATCTTCTTACCACTAAATTCATTACTGGACTTTCCTCGGATACTGTTCGTAAAGAACTTTTAGTTCGAAAACCTACAACACTGAATGATGCTGTTTCGTTAGTTAATGCTGTCTCGCGTACACCTCACTCCTCTATTTCTGCTGTTCAGCCTCTCGGATCGTCTTTTGCTGTCCAACCCGGAAAACCTCAAAGTTGCTACCGATGTGCACTTAGTACTCGTCTGGCTAACGATCCTACATGTAAAGCTAAAGCTGCTATCTGCCGCACATGTGGTACTAAGGGACATTTTGCCAAGGTCTGTCGAAAGGGCCACACACGATCGCATACAAGCGCCAAACAATCTATTCGAACGAAGGTGAACACAGTTTTCTTTTCGACTTCCAGTGAGGGTATTTTTTCTGTTTTTGTTTTGCCTACGCCCTTAAAGAATTCTCCTGGTGATTTGAAATCAATTTCCGGCTTTGAACATGAACCGTTGCAGAAACCGAACTCTGCTTCTGTCATTCGAAAACTGCGCCGCTTGCCTCTCAGTATTCAAGACGAAGTTGCTACCGAAATTAGTTTGATGGTTCAAGAAGACGTAATTGAACCAGTTTCTGCTTCGCCATGGGTTTCCCCGATTGTGGTTGCCCGTCGAAAAAATGGAACGATTAGAGTTTGTATTGACCTTCGAGAGGTTAATAAAAATTTTATAATCGATCAGCGTCCTCTTCCTATTACTGATGAACTAAACTTCACGGTGCTACTGTCTTTTCTATGCTAGATCTTGAATCTGCGTATCATCTATTGCCTTTTCCCGAGAATTCTAGAAGTTTAACAAGTTTCATAACACACGTCGGTTTGTTTCGCTTTAAACGTTTACCTGATGGCTTAGCATCAGGTCCAAATGTTTTCATGGAAGTCATGGACTGTAAACTTAAAGGCTTGCCCGGTGTTATTTGCTATCTCAATGATATTCTTTGTTTTGGCTCTACTAGAGCAGAGCATGATCGCAATTTAACCGCAATTTTACATCTTCATGATGTCACCCTTAACGAAGAGAAATGCTTATTTTATTGCAATGAGTTAGATTTTTTAGGTAGACATATTTCAGCCCAGGACATTAAACCCAATTCTACGCATGTTCGTGCTATTCTTGATGCCCCGCGGCCTAAGGATTTGACTAAGTTACGTTCCTTTTGGGGGTTAGCCCAATTCTATCGCAGTCATGTTGAGAATTTTGCTTCTATCGCAGAACCATTATATGCCCTTACACGGAAGGATGTTGTTTTTAACTGGAACCCTGAGGTTAATGATGCATTTACCCAGTTAAAGACAGTTGTAGTCGATTCCATACCGTTGGCATTTTATAACAGTGATCCTTCTTTTTCCACCTTTTTAACGTGTGACGCTAGTGGTTATGGTTTATCTGGCATTTTAATTCAAGTCATAGGCGAGCAGTTTCTTATGTAAGTCGCACACTTACCCCGACAGAATCCCGCTATTCCACGGCGAATTAGAAAGTTTAGCTTGTTTGTGGTCAATTAGGAAAAATCATACACTCCTGTATGACAATTACATTGCTCACTGCTAAAGGCACAGGGCGTGTGCCATGTCGTATTGCACGATGGGCCACCGGTCTGCTGGCTTACAATTTTGATATTGAGTACAAGCCAGGAAAGGACAATGTTATTGCCGATTGCTTATCGAGACTGCCGTTAAACTCGACTGAATTACACGAGGTAGTGCAATCAGAATAATAGGTTTGATCGATAGTATGGAATTTCTTGTTACTTTGTCAGCAATTCGTGATGCTACAGTCGATGATCCGATTCTCTTGTTGATGCCATAGCTCTCGGATGGCCAGATAAGGATTCCCTTTCGATCGAAGCCCGCTCGTTCTGGTCATTTCACGATGAGCTTAGTTACGTTGATGGCAGCGTGTATCGTGCGGAATTTTTTGTTTGTGTAATTCATGAGCAAAAAAAAATTTTTACTCTTTTTTTTTTTAGGCGGAATTTTTTGTTTGTGTATTTCATGAGCATGAGCCGCCGTGGTCTAGTGGTTAAGGATTCGGACTCACATGCCAGAGGTTGTGGGTTCGAATCCCGCCTAACCCGATATAAAGACAAACGGTTGGGGGAGGAAACGGGAGTCCACCCCTGTAAATGTGCTCTCTCCCCAGGGCATTGCTCACTCTGGCTGGGCAATAGGCTACGCTCGAAATCGAGTATGCCACCAACAAAAACTTCAGGTTGCAATTTTGTTCAACTGGTTCAATAAACATTTTAATTGGCAAGGTTTCCAATCTTGTGCATTGTCATATGATCGTTGCCGCTTTCAATGTTAATTACCTCCCAAAAATGACAAGCCGACCATTGTCAGGTTTTTAAATAATCACTCTACCAAAGCATTAAAAAATAGTTATCTAAATCGAACTGCGTATAAAGTGACACCAAATCATTCCTGCTTTTAAAATACACGTACTGTTCATTTGAAAAGCATAACAGAGATAACAGTTTTCTTAATATCTCTCGTACAGTAAGGCTTGTCACTTACGATTGGGAAACTCGTAGGATTGTTTGGCTGTCGTCGCGGAAAGATTGCTGGAGTACTAGAAAAGATCTCCCTTATTTTCTCTTTATCATAAAGATATGCATTTCTAAATTTCCGAGGTGAATCCTCCTTCATAAAACTGGTAATCATTAATTTTTTGGATGGTTTACTAGAAAAATGATTTTAACCAATGCGGAAGAAGTCCTGTTAATCGAAGAGCAAAATAAGAAGCAGAACGTATATATTTTGTCTCCCTTTGCGATAGGCAACAACTCCCCCGAACAAGTTTTAAACATTAGCCCGACTCACATTACGTCACGGTTTGGACGAAACGAAACGACTTGGACCGAAACGTCCAAAATTGTCCGTATAGCAACATTCACACTACATGGCGAGCAAATCGTTTAATAAAGTTATGTTAACGGTTTGAGATGTTTCGGTCTAAATCGTTTCGTTTCGTCGAAAACATCACGTAGTGTGAATTTTGGTTTTAACGTAGAAAGGTAACAAATCATACCTGCTAGCTCAATGTTTTCCGCATTTGCTTATAATAGTTTATCTCCGTGTAGTATGAATTACGGGAAAATACTGATTTTCTGAATGTTTGAAGGAAAACTAGGAATTGCTGCCACAAAGGTGACATCAAAACCTTTTTTTTCACCTCCTATACGTTCTTGATATCCCACAAAGTTTAGTTGAGCTATGCTCTGCCCTTCTTGAGTTATGACTGTATAACAATCCTACAAGATCTACTCGTTAAATAATGTGAAACGTTAAAGGTATCTCTATGAAATCTAGGCTACAGAATTTCTGTTTTGTCGGCGATCCAAAAATGGCATCAATACCAATGCAAAAAAACCCACCAAAACCTATAGCTGGCTATCTAGGCCAAAACTCTCCGAACCATGGTTCTTTAACAGAAGAATTAACCAGTATACTACGGCTTAAGGTCATTCACGTGATAATTTGCTGCAAAACGCTTCTCCCTAAGCAACACAAATTAAATTACAATTAAAAATTTTTTGACCTAAATACCCAAGGCAAGCATCGTGAATCATATATCAGCAAAAGTGGATCGACCTTGAAAAAATTCTAGAATGATACAATTTTGGTTGTTTCTCAATTTTAGCAGAAACGACGACAAATTCCAATTCATACGTGAATACTTGAGCAAATTTGATATTATAATCAGTCTACTTACGACTGCCAATCTCTGGTAGTATAATAGTAAATTGTTGTAAATATTTTTTAAAGTATGGAGAACGACATTGATTTATATACATAACCACGGAATGAGAGCGATAAATAACTCTATAGGCAACACTAAGGCTACCACGTATGTTTAATAGGTAGGGTAATAATAATACGTTAACGTGCTTCCAGTGGCGAAACCAACTTTGACAATTAAAAAATGCCCATCACAGACGCACCTTAAGATGGGTGTGGTCAAGTGTGGTAAACCTTTGAATAAATGTTTGACAGCAGATTTCACCAAAGGTGAAATAAAACTGTTGGACATGATACTACCACTCATTAATAGGCTACATTACAATTTTATAGATGTCTATAGATCATGCAATATTCGTAGTAGGTAAAAGTGCAAATAGTGTACACATTAAATTTCGAAACCCCACTTTTATTTTTCTACTACTACATGGTGTAACACAAGGATCATAAAACACCAAAACAAATGAGTACACATGGCCCAAATCATTCTAGAGAAAAGGCCCACAATCCAATCAGACTATTCTAGACTACTGCAGTTTCGTACCCTCCCTCCGAAATCATCGACGATATGGTCCGAATAAAATGAAACTTGTAAGACAAGTAATATGGGATACAATCAACTTACAGAAAACAAATAAACATTCGTCTTCAACGAATCATGGCTTGGGAAGCACGAGGGCACTAGCACTTGCTAGTTAACAGCATGATCTATTTATGGCTCAGTTAAACTATTAAGTCTTCGTTAAATTTGGCCATATTCCTTTGGTTCAAAGAAAAAGAATATGACCAAAGGAGGACGAGTTAAAGCTTACGCTTAGTCTTAGAGTGAATAATTATCTTGCTCTAACTTGGTCCTGCGAACATGTTCTGAGCAAAATAATATTTCTTTGTCCTTACGTATTTCCGCTGATCAATAGGATCGCTATCCACCAACTCATGCCCTGCATGACAAGAGAAAACAAACCCCTTGCTTCTTTCCGCTGACCAGAAGGATCACTGGAATCCTGTACAGGCCCGGGCAAGACCTCCGGGAAACGACAGGGACACACTTACAGCACGTTTCAAGAAAGAAGACAACCCACAGGGAGACGGCCCAAGTGGATTTGAAGCCATTGGAAGAGTGATTGCCAGGTCTCTTAGAGACTAGCAATCACACGGATTATATTGAGGACGCTACTATTGGCAATTGATTAGTCATGCCAAACATGACAAGCATGACCGCTGGCTTCGCCACTGCGTGCTACCTCTCATATATTCCTGGGGAGCACTTAAAAATCTTAGAATTGAGAGGGTGCTGATTCAAGGGTCACATTCTCTTATCAAAAGGGGGCGCTTATCGTCAGCATCTCTTGAAAATGGATAATCGAACGAGTGACATATATTTCCTAACGCTTACGTATCTTCTAAAGTCGCCTTACTGGTCGTTATCAAACTTTCAAGACGAAAAAAAGAACGGCGGAAGAGGTAAGTCGAGAGAAGAAAATTTTAACGCCAGTTAAAGTAGATGACAACGCGACGAATAGGTATTCCTGAAATATGACTGATACTAGTAACCCTTAAATACCCGGGGGCAGACAAGGAGGCCTCTTGATAAGGGTGCCTATTTTAAATCTTCATCTTATCGGAAGTCCTTATCGGATTAAGGCACTGCGGAGGGCGCTTACTTATTGACGTACGGTGTATAGGAATAGCTCAAGATAAGTTATCTCATATTTCGAACATTGAATCACTTTCTTCATGAATAAGGATGCTGGGGCTACCTTGTACTGTGGTGGTAATATCAGGACTTGCTGTTGTGATATCTTGTCATGACAGTCAACAGCACAGTTAAAATCATCATATTGGGCCTAACAAAAATTTATAACTTTCCAACACATTTACCAAATTATTTCTTTTAATCGAAATTGCATTACGACTTTTAAAATCGTTTCCTATCTACTACACACTAGTTACTACACACTAGTTTTCTTATCGCAAAAGCGAGGAGCATGATTCTTTCATTTCAAGCCTCACTTGAGGTTCCCATATCAGCACACAAGCAATCGTTGCCTTGCTGATTGATTGTTTCAATCTAGTCCACGTTTTCCCTTATCAGGTCTTTCCACGTCTAAAAACATCCATACAAGATTTCAAGTTAGAGTTTAATTTATTGTATTTCATGAATATATTATCATCAATATTACGATCACCGCAAAAACTAACAAGTTGATCTTTATTCATACACAAATTGTATACTCTGTCACAATAGCTTGAAATTTCTTCATCCATCTTTAAGAAATTGTTAGCGGGCACTCAAACACAGCAGTAATACTTTATGAATGTAAACATCAAATTTTGGTAGCCTTTTCGAAATGCTAGTGATCATGGTCATCATCTAAAACTTACCGTCTACCGACAACTGATAAATAAACATCAGTCACTTTTATCCATGTACAAAATGTTTACACGTATTTGCAAACGACTTTTTCTAAGGCGGAAGGAAAGATCTACAATATGAAATTTCATAGGCCGAACTACCAGAGCTGGTGGGCTAGGTACACCAATAGTAATAACTTTTTGTGTATTTCTTTAAAATCAGGAAGCTCTCATGAATTGAAAGCTTTAAACTAGATGAAGTGCTAGACAAAATATCCCCACCTTCAACGTAAACCAATCTTCATTATCCCTCTCTTTATTTTAATGACACATGCGCCATTCTTGCGTTTTCGTAAAATTTCTTTTCATAATTACTTTGCTGTATAGTCCACACACGTTGTACATTATTATTCAAGTATCCTTTTCACCTTGTTTCGCTAATTTTGTCTCCCTTGTTCATAATTTGTACTTTCCTTTTCAATTCATTGTAGGTACTTTTAACCTCTGAAGATAATGTTTGTTAACATCGAGAGCTAAGTAATAAAGCTAGACGAACAATTATATGGTCATGTTTCCGCACTATTACTTGTGTGTCCTTATTTATCTGTAAATTGCATTTTGCATGTACATCGAAGTAATACATGGATTAGCAGAATGCCAATCAGTACATGTTGAGGGCAAGAAAGGGAAAGGCAGACCAAGGAAGACTTGACAGGATACAGTTTGTGAAGATCTCCGCTCTTGGAAGCTCTCCATTCATGTGGCAGAGGACAGGGGCCGATAGAAAAGAGCACTACTCGATGCCAAACGACACTACGTCCAACCTCCTGTTGGGGAAACAGAGACTATAAAGGCTTGAAGAGGAAGAAGAAGAAGAAGAAGAAGAAGTTTTCCACCCGGAGTCTCAATTAAGACTTTTGTTTTCTTAGTGTTTTGATGTCCAGTTTTTAAATGAAACATGTGTACACACCTGTTGGCTGTCCATCAGAAACAGTTAAAAATAAGAAAAACAGATAACACATTAGCGTTATTTGCTAGAATGATAGTCCATTTTTTGCTGTTGCCACACTTGCACCAAATCTGGCAACGGCGGATATGGTTATCCTACTTAGGGTATTGAGGTTCCAATTTCAGTTAGGTTTGGTCCTCAGGTTCTAATCACAGCGGTGACACAATCGGCCACTTTCATTAGAACTGCTTTTAAATTTATCAACTTTAACAAGACTCTAGACAAAACTTGTTGAACAAAGTTCCTTTAGTGAATATTCACGTGGATCAAACTCTATCTAGACAATGTTCCCTTAAGCAAACCGCCTCTAGAAAATATCCCCGTTGCCCGCCCCCCTTTAGACAATATCTCCTTGGACAAAACCCCTGCAGACAGTATCCTCGTCGACGAAAAGCTCTTTAGACAATGTTCCCTTAGGCAAACCTCCTCTAGAAAATATCCCCGTTGCCCAGCCCCCTTTAGACAATATCCCCTTGGACAAAACCCCTGCAGACAGTATCCTCGTCGACGAAAAGCTCTTTAGACAATGTTCTCTTCGACAAAACTCCCTCAAATCATCGTTTCCTGCTTTGGACCTTCAGAATGATAGGCCTCTTGATTTTAGTTTACCAATTGCGACATAATCGACTACCTTTAGTAGGCTATTCCCCTAACAACGCTACGTTCCTTTATAAATTCTTGAGATCATGTTATCGAAGATGTCGATGCAATCTATGCAAATAGCAACTTTTGCTTAAAATTATTCACTTTGGAAAGGTGTGAAAATATCTAACATCGCACCCGTGCACATTTCTGATCATCCAACTTCTCTATTGACGAAACTTTATTCACATCAGGTATTCTTTTTGCACATTTCTTGATTCATAAACTCCTACCTTGTAAGCTCCTTAGGACTTCCCTTTGAGTGACTTGATTACTGTTAATCGAACGGAGATAAACACGCCCTTTTCTTAAGAAGCCCGCCAACCCTACACACCTCCAGTGGAAATGGCATTTACAACTATCGGCATCGCTCTTCAATCCTGATGCATATTCTCATTACGTCTCTAAGTTCCGATATAAACATAAATACTATAAAATACGTATTTCTATAATACATATTTCTCGTGAGTAAGCTTTAAATATCGAATCCATTTTAAGGTCTCGTTCCGATACTCCAATTGATATTGAATCTGCTGGTAATGTTCCGAGCCCTTACGTCTTTGGACTACGTTATACAGAATAAAATAGGGGCTGAAAAGTTAATGAAGGTAAAGATACACGTTTTGTAGACAATGGCAATTGCCAAGGGCTTTGGAGGCAGGGACCAGCTTATCATCTTATTAAAATTCTGAAATATCATACCAAAAATAATAAATTACTATGCTCCATCAATTATCAAACAATACATAACTAGATCAATTGTCCGAGCTATGTGTAGTACGCATGTCCAGAATCTTTGACCGAACAAAGAGATATCAGTGATAAATCAGCTAGACATCAGTGAAAATTTTTGTACCTATTTCAAATGCCTGCATGAACTTTTTTTTTTGGGGGGGGGGGGGGGGGTAGGGAGAGGTCGGATTGATTTATCAAAACTGCAATAGAAGGCTAATTGTGTGAAGACTGGGAAAGGCTATGGACGAAATTAATCAAAATATTTGTGATTTTGGAGAAACGGGTATCTGTACATGTGTATGCTGTGAAGTAGGCACATACGAAGGAGGAGGAGGGGGCTTTTGGCCTGTGCTCAAGCCCCTTAAATCTATTTTAAAACGTATTTTCGTTAATTTCTTATACTTTAGACTTGATTTTTCTACTTTGGTACTTTTTCTGGGGTCTGCCTCACTTCCAGGGGT
>JAAAKL020010991.1:0-13967 GCA_010016065.2 Carybdea cf. marsupialis auct. non (Linnaeus, 1758) | reverse complement strand
TGTAAAACTTGTTGGTTTTGTAGTGTCTTGGCACACCTTAGTAACTTAGTGTCAAAATGAACATTTCTTTCTGACTGGCTATGGTAGCTTACCACAAATTACGTACAAATCCTTGACACAATTATAATAGTAAATAGTTTTCTTGATGTTAGAAACATATTGAGAGCATTCAACAGACTAAGCTTCAAAGTTCAAAATTGGCCTAACGTTTGGTAATCAGGTTTCACTCCAAACAGGTATCTTAATCGGGAACACCTTTGCTGAAAGAAATGTCCGAAACTGTCTATCAAAAGAAGCCGGACCGATACAAGTAAAACTATTACTCTACACAAAACAAACGGTCTAAAATTCTCATTGACACTTACACCAGCACCGAGAAGACTTCAGTTACAACCAGTTTCCTTCCGACTCCACATGCATGTGTCATTATGGAGACAAGAGTACAACACCACAGTTAGGTACATTTTGTCTAGGACTGTCTAAAACCTCTGTTCGCCTATCGAGAAACCTTGCAAGAATATCAAGATGTTCAACAGTTAAAAAAAAACTTTTGCAATCCTGTCCCCTGTCAAAACCATGTTGAGGGATATATCGAACAAGTGGTGATGCATTTTTGTTGTCGGTATAAGATTCTTGTTGTGCCGACCGGACATAAGTCTTGCTATTTGTCTTAGTTGAGCGTATGCTTAATATTCAAGTATCCGTAATAACTCCTTCATAGAAGACGAAGGCAACCTTGGGAAAGCAGAAGCATGATCTTGCTTCTCTAATGTTAATTTTGCAACTGCCATGGTACAATATTTTTTGCTGCATTAACTGACAGATGATGCCTGACCTCGATATTACCACTCAAGCAAACGATATCATATAGGAAGGTTGAATAAGAAACGAAAGGAAGACGTCATTAATGGTCGTTTTTGCAATAGCATTGCGAGGGGTATTCAAGTATCACAACCAGTCTAATCTTAAATAGAAGAATAATGAATTTCTCATGCCTTATGCTTGGTCATTTTAAGTTCTCCTTGGCCATTATATTGCTTTGCATCTCAACAGCTCTCAATGTTCACTAGCTGTGCAGTGGGTGTGAAACGTCTTCGATCGTGGACATATAGCTCGTATCAAATCGATTGAATGAAAATTCATCATTACATTGCTTACTGTATCGCATCTGACAGAGTCTGGCTGGACTCACTGATAGTAGTATTATGGGACTTTTCAAACATTAAAAAATACTTGGAGCGTGTTGGCTGTGTTGGCGGTACTTTTTGATAACAAAATTTTGAGATACAATTCATCCAAAGAGAAAAAATCTACAACAGCCGTCATATAACGTTTGCACGAATTAAAGATGGCAGCACATCTTCATATCTTTTAAAATATGCGTTGTAAGTATCAAAAGTGCGGTTGTCTACAAAGCGTTTTAGAGGCATTGATGATGAACTTACAATCGTTATTAGAAATATTCAACTCTGCCCTTTAGGCTGGTCACAAAAGAATACTGACTGCAACAGACCTGTAATTAAACAAATTGTCATGAACGCCTTAATTCCAAGAAGTAAGTCAGACTAGGGCAAAGAAACATGACATCAGAGACTCCCCGATAGCTTAAAGAAGCTGAGGAGGCAAATCCATTATCGTTAAAAGACATCCATATCTACGTAGATCTTGTATCATTTCAACTAATGCAAGGTACTGATAGATGAGAACAGAGCCTCTGCAGTTTAGAAAGCCTTTTTAACGAAGCAAAAGTAATTCCTTTCCATAGCTCTTGCAAAAAACATAGACCTGACTGCGAATTGCCAAAAGCTCTCAGTGGCCAATATAAATTAAACATATCTTTGTTCATTGCACTTCAAGATGGTATTTCTAAAAGTTAAAAGAAGTTATTAGGGGAAGTTCCCGTGGCTCCCGCTTCAAGTGTAATACTACCTTGTATTACTCCCTCGTATTACTCCCTCATGTCATCATATTCTCCTGAACTGAAGGTTAATCTTCTAAGGAAATTATTCTGAGCAAATGCAAAGCTTGCTACGACGTAGAACATATTACTACGACATTGTACTTATCTTGAACACCAGCTCTCACTGACATGTTGAAATTCATTTTACAAAAATGTTTGTGGAAGCCTAGGATTACAAAGAGATCGAAGTGCGTTCTCAAAGAAGATAGCCTTTCGGAATATGTGCCACCTGTATAAATAAGCACCAGAAGATCAATAATCCAGCCTACTTTCGAGTTGCTAATTTTTATTTACTTTTAATTCTTTCTATTGCCACCTGTACCTGAGTAAGCTCAATTTAATTCACCAGTGGCTATTTTAATGTTTTATTGTATCCACTGATTAGAAAACTGTCCTAAGTTGCCCTTGCACACTACGAAAAGAGTCATCTGTTGGCTGCTAAATAAATATTTATACATTCTCCATTTTATTGACGTATTAATATTTAACATGAAATGCACCAATGTACAAAACAATTCAACGATGGAGCTTTAAAGCGGCAGTTATTGTACATTTGGAGTATTAGGTACATGTGAAAATGGAGCCGCTATTCCAGGAGAAGTGCTACTTTCCTGTCCTTGTTCAACAATGTACTGCATCTTTGCTTATTGGAATTTTGATTGCTTAAAATTAGAAAAAGCTCTATCATGGCTTTAACTACAAAAACAAATTGATAAGCCGAAGCCGTAATTTAGACCATAGGGTCTTTCACGTGGGTATGTCACTGAAGATATTTTAATAGTAAAGCCTGAAAATTGGGAGATTTCAGGGAACAGGGAAAGGGGGCTCTGTAACCTTTACATAGCCAAACATTGCAAAGTAAAAATGCAGGAAACTGTGTGAGCAGTAACTTGTGATGGGCTGGAACTGGAAACTGGATTACGAGGACATAGAGGTCTTGTGGTTACTTACTGTTCGAACGTAGTCCGGAGATAGCAGTTGCATTATTTATCAAAGAAAGAGTATGAGACAAGAATGCTATTTCCAGTTGTATCATGTTCATCTCAGATAGAACCTCCTCATCCTAGTATTGAATATGATTGATCACAAGGTGCATTAACAGATCGAGATGTTTGTGATAAGAGAAAGGCACAAGATCCATTGATCTGCTTACTTCCGGCGCCCATGAATGATGATATGGATTCAGCTTGCGCACAGAAGCCCCAGGAACTGAGGATATTTTACCTTCGAAATTTTCTGTTTTAAATTCAGTGCCTTCAATTAATTGATGCCTGATAATATGCTAGCAGTCATTGACTGAATCAAACCATGCTCCGTTGCATGCAATAATTCTCTTTAGTTCATGATACCATTTGCAAATTTGCTATCCCCATTTAAATAAAGTCTATCATTTACTATGTCTTAATAATCTATGTGTGATCAAGTAGTTCCTTTTTGTCGTAATCATCAGAAGACAAATTTTGCGTAGAACTATCAGCAACATCTGGGACTTCAAGATGACTTGGTGCTCGTGAGGAATAACGGTCGTTTAAATACGATCCAGTGAACCCAATCGGTGAACTCTCTTCATGGTCAGTTCTTGGAGAATCAACAGCCACTTCAGCTACTGTTTCCATATATATCCTTCCATTTAATTTCGGAGAATGAGCTAACTTTGGTGACGGGGATTGCTTTGGAGGTGAGGCCGATTTCGATGATTGTGATGACGGTAATGGAGGAGTGTTTACGTGACCATTAGATGTTTGAAAATTATTTAGAGATAGGTTATTTTGTGTATTATTGGTTCCTTTTCTTAGAGTGAGAGGTATTGATTCCATTGACTCGGTCGAGTCAGATTCTTTCTCGTCCCCTGGAGCCCTCTCTTTTTCTTTGCCGTCTGGTGTAAGTGTAATGGTAGGGTGGACTTTATGAGGAGGAATCAGGTGTTTCTTTTTACCATTTGGGGGTTTCCCTTGCGGGACCCCTCCGTTTCTGGCACTTAAAGAAGGTGAGTTGCAGTAACCACTTCCGTTTTTGGAATTATTGTGTTTATCATCTTTCAAGTCGTTACTATCATGGGAGGAATTATCATCTTGTGTACTTTCTTGTCCTGACAATAACCCTGAGTCTGTAATTTGAGTCCCGTTCGATTGATTGACAGTATCATCACGTGAAATAACGCCATTTCCAACCAGTTTCGGCTTTTCTTCGTCTCTTGCATCTTCTTCATCACCGCTAAGATTACTGTTTACAGATAATGCGTTGCCCATACTTTTTGCCCTTGACGGTTTTGGTGGAGGTCGGATGACCCCTCCTGCGAACAAGGACAAACGTTCTCGTCTGTACCTGTGAAAATGATAACAATGGAAACCATGAATGCCACGAATCAAAAGGGACAATTATAAAAAGCATGCATTTTAAAGCTAATCTTTTGCTTTTCACCATGCAAAAAGGCAAACTACAATCTGCTTTACAGGCAATACTTCACATACAGTTTGTTTAAGTAGATCAGATTTCAATTCCCCAAAGGACAGATTGGCAGCGCTACTGGCAATGGAGCACGCGGCCGTGTAGTCTAAAAAGCCTGCTTTAATAACTACCGACCCAGATTTCATCCCAGCACTGGGGAGCTTTAATTTTAAAGTTCTCTTTACCATAGTTACGGGGCAAAACCAGTCTTTGTGAGGGAAATTAGGGAGACGGAAACTCGAGAAGCCCGTCGAATGGATTGTACCTGTGTTTGGATAACCTTGCCTTGTCACACGTGTCACGCTGTACATGCCGGAAAAACACATGAAGGGTACAATTGACTGTGTTCTACTTAGCTACTCACACTCGAATTCACTGAGTAGATTTCTCAGCTAATTAAACAGTTGAGCTCTCATAAGTCGATATCGACGTGAGAATCCATCGACAGTATTCATTTACTTTACTAATGAAAAATATTAAACGGATGAATTTGTCCAAACATTTTAGGTCTTCATTCAAGCAAAAAATGGTGTTCCATAAGACTGATCTGGTCTCGCACTCCTATGTGTACCAACGATGTTTATACTATGTAAAGCCGATGACACAAGAGAGTACGGGTTAGTAAGCTACCAAGCCATATTTGCGACTACTTTTAAACTCGTGTAATAGCAAACATGCTGCTAACAGCCAATGATAAAATTGTACGCTATTAGAACCACGCAAATGCCTTTGAACCACTTAAGAAATCGAAACACTGTATGATTTATTTCAATTTCAAAACAAATATGGCAACTGATGGCTGCAGTTAGTGAATCTACTAAATCCTGACGAAGATGTTTCGACTTTTATCATGTGACCATTGATCCATATATTGCTTTTTTAAAGTTCAAACTAAAGAGCTTGGAAGCAAAACTGAATTGACACTCAAATTGCTGTAGCTTGTAGTCGTACCACAAGAAGAAGCACAATATTAAACGCATGACACATTGAACTCCTTGTTAGCTCATGTGTCAACAGCTTACGTTTGTATCAACAATAAACTGAGGATCCTCTTCTATATCTATTCTAAGGTCTCGATTTCAGATGAACTTTATGAAGAAAGAAACTTATAAAGTCGGAAATATTGCCTTGACATTAGTAATATTATAGATGGTAACATGCAAACCTTTTGCTGACAGTAATGTTTGCATCAATAAAGCCTAATGATCTGCGGGCTTCAGCTTCTGACATTCGTCTAGATCCTCCCTCAGGATCATCTATGTCTGGTGTAGTCTGAGCCTGGCTAGCTTCAGCCACTAAAACATTTGCAGCACCAACAAGTGCATGGTGCTCTTTCTTTGGAAGTTTCAGTCTTGCTTGGGCATAAGAATAAAACAGGGAAAAGTTGTTTCCTGAAGGCGAGAAAAGAAAAATAGGAGAAAAATGATAAATTTAGGTTCTGTATAATTGTATTTTAATGCAAGCATGAATAAAAGTTAAAGCTGACGGTAACGGATTAAGTTTGTGGTGTTATATGATAAGAGAAAGTCAGATGTGTCTCTCAGATGCACTTTGTGAGCAGCTTCTTTGGACAGAGACCTCGCTTAAGCAAACATTGATATAAATTTAACTACAGGCTGCTTTCTTCTTCCTTCTCTATTTATAATTAAATAGGGAATTCTAGCATACTTATGTACTCTATACAATAAATCTCTTTGACCTTGAGAATAACAACATAAACTAGGGGAAAAGCCATACTAAACTGTATAATACCTTCTTACATACCAGACAGCTAATGATGTGTCAGTAAATTTAACAGTTATACATAATTTCTAGCTATTTTCTAGCTATAATTTTTTCTTTCCGATACCCCATACGGGGGTACATTTATAACAATATAGAATAGAATGATCACTCTCTCCAGTTTTGCTCAACGTTTACAACAAATCATAGGGAGCCATTTTGTGAATGTTATTACTTTTTCATAACTTAACACAACATAACACAACATGTAATGATATAACAATCATAACATGACATAACCATGAAAATCATGAAAAAAAACGTAACGTAAGAAACATAACATAAAAAACAAAACATAAGAAACATAACATAAAGTAACATAGCAAACATAACATAAGATAACAAAACCAAACATAGCAGAACAGAACAATAAACCATAAAAACGTAACCTAAGAAACATAACATAACAAACAAAACATAAGAAACATAACATAACAAACAAAACATAAGAAACATAACATAAAGTAACATAGCAAACATAACATAACATAACAGAACATAACAGAACAACAAACCGAAAAAAACGCAACATAACGGAAATAACCTAAAAAAGACATGGAAACGAAACGTTACGTAACATAGCATACGATGTAACAAAACATGTATCAAGTCAAGAACACTACAATACAACAGCATTCTTCTACATGTGCTACACGTGACATTTAGGTGACCGTCACTGCTCTGTTCTGTTATGGAAGAAACTAAACATCAGAAAAAGTTGTCTTTTATGACACATACTAGCTATTCAGTATTCAACCCCTGGAGTGAAACAATGATTTTGACAGAGAGAAAGTGTCTATGTTATTACAGATCGCTGTCCAACTGCAGTCATTGTGAGACACCATTGTTTCTTTAATTAAACATACTAGGAAAACCTGCCAGTTTTGGATCCTTTTGTATACTTAGTTAAGTAATGTTGTCCTATTTATAATTTATGATCATTGAAAATGCAAAAATTTTGTTCTGTACAGAACATTCGGTTGACACAGTGAAGCAATCCCGCTGGTTGCACGAACTATGTAAAAACAGTAGCTATATCGATCAAGATATTCAAATCAGTTAAACACGAGTGTTACAAATACGTCTTCCTTTGAACAATGTTTAAGGTTTGAATTATATTTCTATGGTTATTTGAGTGACGAGTGAGAGCAAGAAGATCAACTGAAGCGAGTTCAAGAACTTAATTGTAGTTGCAGAGAGGTGATAAAGAATGTTGAATGTTGAAGGTGTGTGAATAGTAGATACTGCTCGTTTTTGGCAATTTTGAAATGCATTTTAGTTGCGGCATGAAATACATTTTGCACGTGAATTCTCCGGTGATCAATTTTTGACACTTGAATCCTCTGCAAAATTTCTATATAAAAACGTAAGTGACATTTCCTATTCCATAGAACACAGAAGTTTCGTATCGAAACGTTGAAATACTAAAAGTCCGGCAACTACACTGGTAAAATCTAATCGTCCGACGGATATTAGTGACTTCGGTAAAAGTTTGGAATTAAATAAAAGATTCGCCAAATGAGACATTGCATTGTTCCGTACAGAAACTTTGATGAATAGAAATGTCGGATAATAATTATCGGACAGCCTTCCGAATAGCGCCAATCTGTTACATATCGATTGCTTTCCTAAGGAAAGGATGATAAGGGAGTAGCAATAAGATTTTAAAAAATCATACTCCTAAAATATCATTGACGTTGAGATGTTGCCACTCAACAATAAAATTGGTCGTCTGTCGGAAATGATAGTTCAACACATTGACGAGATCAAAAATCGGTTAACTTTTATTGACGGACTCTCAATATCTTTGTGTTGTGCGTGAATACGGTTCAATAAACTGTGTTGCAGTGGCCATACGAAAAAAGGCTGTAGGGGACTCATCCATGTACTGTTTGGCAATATAGGTTCGTATAGAATAGATGCTAACAGGCATGTTTATCATCAAGAGAGACATAAGTCTATAATGTCCTTTGTCCAAACCATGCTTCAACCCGTCAAATCCACCTCCAATTTGGCTTTTTGTCAGAGAAAATTATATTATCGAGGACAGAACTTTATGCAACTAATCCAATATTGTCATTGACAGTAAATCGTCTGTGGGGTCTTGAAAGTTCGCCCATAATAACGTAACAATACTATTGTCAACTAAATTTTTTGTGGGTGGGTAGCTTTATTGTCTGCAGGGATCACTAATACGGGCCTAGTCAAGACCTCTTTTTTGACTGGGAAATAAGCTTTACGTGTGTATAAGTGGCATGATCGACTCGATCTTATAACCCGAGTGTCTTCACTTCCTTTAAAATCAAGTGAAGAAGTTGTACCAGTCATATAAATCAGCAGCATATCTACCTAACTCCAAATATCTTCTATCATCTTCGATCAACTCACCTATTATGGAGACGGGAAGAGCCAAAATCAGGACACTCATTGTTGCACAGAAAGCACCGAAAAATTTACCGAATGTTGTTGATGGCGACATGTCGCCATAACCGACTGTTGTGATTGTAATAATAGCCCACCAAAATGATTCAGGAATGGTCTGAAACTGAGTACCCGATACCTGAAAAGAAATCAAGGAGACTAAATATATATAATACAGTGTGGAAATCTTGGAACTAGATAAAATTTATGCAGAAGATACCACATCTTTGGACAGTTTTCTAATTACTATAAAGTGCATAACGGGTGTAGTTACATCGCTAATTTCCTTTTGATTTTTGCAGAGAACCAAAATTATGCGAAGATGGGAGGGATTGATATGTCAAGATTCAAAGATATGAGTGGGTAAACAGTAGAAATGTAGAAAATAGCATCAATTTTTTCACTTAAGAAGTTTCTCAATACTACAACTCTTTATTTTGCTTTTACGTCCGTAAAATTGGCTGGTGTTGTGACTTCCGGTGTTTTTTCTGTCCCTTTGAAGAGTAGATGTGTTGTTATCGATAGCTACAATCAGTTTCGATACTTAGATCAGACTAAAGCTAGAATAGCTATTTTCAGAAGCGATTGTCTAGTAAAAGCAAAGATTCTGTGATTGAGTGATAGACAGAACAGTATACTTTTCCATTTAAATTAACTTGCACGTGCATAGTCATTATTGAGTCATCTATTTTGTATAATAATCCGATTTTCAAAAGACATGATGAAGTCGGCATCATTCGGATCGCCTGTTTGAGCAAGCATGCGAAAAATGTGTTAGCGGCCCACAAGTAAAGATTAATATGCCATCCTGCCGCTACAAGATCATCTATTTCCTTAAAAACGTGGTTGCTTCCTAAGACTTTCCATTTAAAGAGATACCTTGAAAAAGTAAAATTAAGGTTTGCTGACCGATTGGAATAATACATCAACCTGTCTCTGAACATCTTTCCTAAAAGGAGAGTTCCAAAAAAGGGTAGTACCGTATTTCCTCTAATAAGCGCCGTGGCGTTTATTAAAAAATCCAGGTTTAGGCGAGGAGTTTATTAGGGCGGCCCATATTACAAAATGGCTGATTAAGTAAGACAACTAACGTTTCAAAGAACGTAACAAAAAGACTGTGTGATAAATGCGAACATTACAAGTATATATCATCTCGCACAATTTAAACTTCATTAGTACTTGTAGTATGTGCAATTTTTAAATTTGGTCGTCTTCTAACAAACGCCCCTTTTCATGATGCGGCATTTACATGAAGGCGGCTTTTATTGGAGGGCGGCATCTATTAGAGAAAATACCGTATCCCATTTGTTGCTTCATTTACTTAAAACTGGGTTGGATAGGTTGATTTAGAATAGGCGACGATAAAAGTGGGAAATGTATCCTAAGCAGCAGAAAGAAGTTAAGTATAAACCCTAAATAGTTTAAATTCCAAATCGTGTTTAAATTTGTGTATTCTTGTTCATAGTGGTCACTTTACCAACATTTTAACTTTTGCTCTTGGAGGTTGTATTTCGGGGCGAGTGGATGCACTGATGGGTATGAAAAAACTTTTAACAACCTTCAAGACAAGGTATGTCTTGTTACATGTTAAGTCAATCTACATTTTGAAGAAAGTCTCGTGACAGTAAATAGTCTCAAACAAATTTAACGCAACTCAAATTAAGACCATTTTAAAAAGTAATTCACAAAATTTCGTATGCTTCCTGATGCTCATCCAAACATTACTGATAAAAAATTCGGCGATGACGAAAATGCTCCCACGCTCAGAACTTAACGGGATTAATTTACGGTAGTTATTGTAGCTTACAGAAATGATACATTTCTTGTCTCGATGCTTTACATCCATTCTATTGAAGTATTTAGTGCACATGTAATACTGAAGCAAGGGTATTTCTTTTCACAAAACGCAGACGAAAGCGTAATCTATGTAGGGAAAACTGATATTTTCTAGCGCACAATTATTGTTCCTTAGAAAAACGCATGATGCTCAGCTATTGAAGATATGATAGCCAAGTAGAAGTAGGGTGTAATTAAACATCCGCGTGTTTCACATTTGCAACCTTGCGAAAAAATCTCTAAATCCTCAAACGATGATGTCACATCGATCGGCATCCAATTTACTATGAGGATATCATTATTACACACATAGACTGTTAGGTGCCAAGCCCCCCCCAGCCCCCCACCCCAACTATATGAATCAAAACACCGCTCTTTGAAAGTCGTCTAGCTTCATAAGAAGAAATAAAGAGACCTGGTGTACTATTACTAATGTGACACTCCATAATAACGTAGGCTTCGCTTTCAAATGTCGGTGGCCACAAATTTAAACAGACACAATATTTGCTCAAATTGAACTTAAGATGCAAATACAGATTTGGCAGAGGCGAATTGTGACTTACCTTTCTTTCACAGTGGTAAACGATTGTGGAAAAAATAGCTACAGGGATCATCATCAGCAAGAGAAGAAGGAGTAGTTCCTTTGAGCTTGCAATCATTGTGTGCTTCAATATCTGAAGTCCAGTAGAAAGTCGGAAGAATCTAAATAGTCGAAGCAGTCGAGTGGCTGACACAATCTCCACTGCTTCTATCGTAGAGTCAGATTGAGATTTCCAAAATATGAAGTGGACATAATATGGAACTACGGAAATCAGATCCACCCAGTTCATTAATGACATGAAAAACTTGGCTCGATTTGGACAAACCAGTAATCGAAGAAAAAATTCCATGGTGAACCAAATGCAGCATATAACATCTAATGCAAAGAGAAGCCTCTCAAAGACTTGAACGCTTTTTCCTTGTTTCAGAGCAAAGTTTATAACTGAATTGAAGCAGAGGGATAATACGGACAGGATAATAAAAGAGAGTGATATGAAAACCATGGCCTGTTTAAATAAAAAACGGAAAAGACCGTATTAGTCACAAAAAGAGGACGACTGATTATACTAAGTTTAGTAATTAAGTCTCTTTCAAATTTAAGTGACACACAAGCTTAAAACTATCTCTGTCTGATAAGTCCTATTAAACACACACCCTTTGCCCCTCTGTTTTATTTCGGAGCAAAAAGTACTCTATGATCTAAAGTATCTTGTTGGAATTTGGAGGCTTGTAACGCTTGGCATCAAAATATGGTACAAGTAATTTAAGATACTGCTTCGGTAGCTAATATGCAAAGCTACGTATTTGTAAGGATCAAAATGTTGGTATCAGAATAGGTCATACACAACAATAAGGGCTAGTATTACAAAAGCGATGCATTTAAGGAACTAAAACTTCACAAGGATCCTTAGGAGCTAACTTAATAACTTATGGTACTTATAAATATACTCAAGCGATAGAAATACGTTAAAAATGTTTTTAAACATTTTTCAAATTATCGGATGTACAAGGATAATACACGATGGTGTATTTCACAAAAACGCATGTCCTATGGAAAAGTAAAAAGAAAATATAATACATACTGCAAAATAAATACAAAATAGCTAAAAAATATTAAGCATTGAAAAGGAAACTGACTTAAGTAACTAAATGGTGTTAACAAAGAATATAGTTCACGGTAAAACCGGCATGTAGCAGCATCTGACAGCGATGGAATCAGGCAGACGGTTCATCTCCATCATCAAGTATCCTACAGCAAGGTCTTTCTTTCCTTTTGTCTCTTTATTTGATAAACTAGTCATACTAAGATACATGGGTTTTAAAACAAACAGGAAAAGAAAGATTGTATAATGGGAAATTTCTATTCGGTTTTTTCTTATCTGAGAGTCCATCGCAGATGGGTGGTGCGATCATTATCATACCATATGTGCAGTCAAGATACTAGCGAAATAGTAAATATATCAGCACAAATACAAAAGAGAAACAGAATATTCCCTTTATACGTATCGAAGTCGCTACATTACTCGGTTCCAGGCTACAACAGGATCTGCCTCACTTCAATCCCCACCCACCCACCTTATACAATCTAAACATCCTTGTAAACTACAAGAAACTAAATTAATTAAAGGGAACCATGTTATATAATAATTAAGCATATAAACATGTTACCTTTGCCCAGACGGACGATCTTGGGTCTTCAAACAGTAACCAAGTCTTCAGTTTAAAGGTTCGCCAACCCCGCGACTTAAAAAAGGGCACCTTGAATCTCTTCACTGTGGGCTGCAGTGGATGCAGTGAACGAGGGTGTGGCTCGGGTGTCGTGTCCTCCGACTGCAACAGATTCATGGCGTCTTCATCATTATTTACGTCATCCTCGTCGAATACTTTTAAATTTTCTTGCGCATCCCTGTGCTCAGTGTACTTCGCCCAGCAGCAAGGTTCCATTTGCTGTTCATCCAAGCCCCAAAATTGTAATTCCTCTTCGAACAAAGGTCCACAGACATCCATTGGTGTATGTAGACGACCAGTTCTATAATAATTAAGTATTTGTGCAAAAACGCCTGGATGGCGGTCAAAAAAGTACTCTTTTCGAACTGGATCATAGCCATCATAATTGGCACTGCTGTTGTCAGCTATCCATGCCAGTCGAGTGTCTGGAAAATTCCGCAAAGTGGATCGAAATGTCTCATGTTTAAATCCTCCAACGTTTATTGTGATTCTCTCCTTGAATCTATCGTAGCTTCCTTCTTCCTCATCAGACTGTGAAGATTCAGACCTGGAGTCCATGTTTGTTGAGTATTTATTTCGAACACCCTAAAAGAAAAATTGGTATTCGCGTTACGAATTATCTGAGTCTGATTGATGTTACTGGGGAAGTTTAATTATTGGCAATAGATGGTAGATGTTTTTCATGTCTTGAGTCGTAGTCTTTTTCCGACCTACGTTTCGAGAGATACTTTTCCCATCTTCAGGCCATCAATGGCATCAACTGTATCAACATGCGTTAGAATATTTAGCATTCGCAATAGAGCTTAAATAATAGTAATTCACTTCTTGTCGCGCTTTGCAAACGTGCTTTCATAAAATGGCGTATGTAACCTCTGCCATGTTCGGCACATTCAACCAAAAGTAGAGAAATGAATACAAGCCGCTTTTTGACTCAGATTACCCACAGCCGAATGGTTATGGGTAGAGAATATAGGTAAGAGAATTAAAATTGAACTTGAATAGTCTTCTAAACTTACAGGAAGCTATTTTATTTTCAACAGATCCTTTTTATAGGGCTGATGTAACACAAACGATCGTGGTTGAATTAGTGTAATTGGGGCTACAATGTATAATCATTGTTACAGTGCCGTAACCACGAAACAATTATTGGGGGGGGGGGGGGGTGAAAGCCGCCCTTTCCTTTTCCTAAAGGCTGGTGCGAGGGGTGGACGCAAGAAGGGTGGAGGTCCTAAGAAAGGCTTTAAAATCCCCT
>JAAAKL020010990.1:0-13967 GCA_010016065.2 Carybdea cf. marsupialis auct. non (Linnaeus, 1758) | reverse complement strand
ACGATCATGTGACCATCTGACCGCGTTTTGAGTTTCATAGTAGAGTCCAAATATTCTTGTCAGTTAGTTTTTGGTCGGCTTGGTAGAAAGATCGAATTATAAGAAGACAAGAGGTATGCACAATTTGTATATATATATATTACTTTTTATTAGTCATGTATTGACTATGCTTAATGTTGTTGTTGTTAAGTAGAATATTAATCGGTTCTCAAATTTTTACCTTTGTAGATTTAAATCAAGCTACGAGTTACGCATTGTGCCACAAGTCGTTTATTGAGTCAGTTGTATTGAAAGGTGCCAGTACATATCTTCATACCGTTTCAGTCAGGCTACTGTGAGGTTGAGGCTCATAGCTGCTCGCATGTTAACCTTGTTTCTTATCACATGTTCATGTTCGTGCCACGAGGGTTTAGACGACCATACCAATGTAAGTACAGAGTGGGCCTTACACCCTGTTTATTAAAAATTTCCAGCCCCCACTTATTTTGACCCCCTCATTTATTAGGCACCTGAGAGTATGCCGCATGTACAGAAGAAAAGACAAACAGATGTCAAGAAGCTTGGTTCCAGAGTTAATGAAGCAGCATGCCAATCGCAAGACAGAATTTGATAAACTTGCTGTCCCATCACAACTGACGGTAGCGAGGATGATATCATCAACCTGAGAGCATGCCTGGATACATCGTTCCACCCCCTCTTGATGTTTGTAACAGATGTGACGATGTCACTTTTTAGCTAACGAGTGTAGTCAATGAAGATCTCGTTGACGTTTTGCCAGTATCAGACGTGCAAGTAGACATGTCTGAGCAAAATGATGATTTGAGGGTGGACGATGGAACCTTTTTTAATTCTTGCACACCTGCTACAAAAGATCTACTTGGTTTGTTTTCTATCTACCAATAAAGCAAAAAATAGAAGCAATTGATAAAGCAACGCCAGTTCTGTTTTAAGCTTGAAAATTAAGCAGCTCAAGATCTGAACAAGATTTTAAGTTGCTTACAAAAAAATCGTGTACTTGATATTCTATTTTGAATATCAAAATTATTTTTGTTACTGAAACAATATTGAGTTTCAGAAAACTCATGAAGAAGACTCCCCTGATACAATGATAGCAGTTAATAGATGGCTAGAAAACACTGAGAGTCAGGGATATTTGACTCTGTGTATATTTACCATACTGGAGATGAATACGAAATTATACATCATTGATTCCTATTATAGCTTAACAGCTTAACGCTCATTATATCCATTTACTTTTCGAAAGGAAGTATATACATTCATCATAAACAATAGATGCAAGTATAGTAGCCTTGAAGAATAATACATAACATTATCACACCCACCCATTGTTTAAGAATGCAACGCTAATAAGATCTGTCTAGATAACGAAAGAAGCTATGTACAATCCTGGTACAGTAAATGTCAACACCGTGATACAAACCCGTGGTCTCCATAGCTCAGTTAGTACAACAAATACCGCGATTGCGTCGGTCCCTGTTAGAATCCTGGTAGTAACGTCTTTTTACTTTTCTCTGATATCTCTTTAAACTTGATACATAATTACTACCCATTTTACTACCCCGTCCCCTCCATTTAACAGTAAAATAGCAATATCTTCCCAGGTTAATTTCGTTTCCTAAATTCTAAGAAATGTATGAAAAGCACTCAACTACCCTGCTTACCCGATCCACAGCCAATCACGTAATCTTGTAGTACTCATTGAGATCTATCTATTGATATATATATTATATATGTATATTTATTGGCCCCCTCCTTGTAAAATCCGCCCAGCATTCAAAGCTATGTTTCGGAGACCAGCATTCATGTAATCCTTGGATCTTGTATTCCATTGCACCTCTTTTTGTCTGTAGAGACTAACGAACAGCTCTGTCTCTTCTGAATTTAAGCTCAAGTCAGCTTTTTCCTTGTTTTCAGTGGCCATTTTCGAATTATGTAGTATTTGTTGTCAATATGACTGATTCCTTGCAAATCTATGTCTCCTTTGACCTCGCAGCTTACAAAATCTTGTTCCGAATACTTGACTTTCAAAGTTCGGCGCCCTGCACTCTGATTGGTAAATTTGATCGGTCTCATGAGACTGTCTCATGGGAAAAGAGGTTTAAATGGCCTCTTTCTTATGACTATGCTCTCACAGACTTCTGATCTTTGGCCTCAAGACAAGCTGTTGAACCGATCCGCAAGTACGTCTGCTATGTTTGATGACGTCAGAACCGTATTTTAACTTTTGGAAAAGTTAACTAGACCAACTTTTGGAAAAAAGGGGGGTCAGGACCCCCATTCCCCCTTGCATAAGCCACTAAAGGTGGTGCAAATTTTGCTGTTCCTGGAATCTGGTGGTACAGCTTGTTGCCAAAGTCAAAAAAGTTATTAGAAAGCACGAAGTCTGCTAAGGCGATTAAATCAATAACCTGAATCGAAAGATTATCAACCTGATTAAGTCGAGCTTTTAACACTTCAAGGCCTTCTCTATGAGGGATACTAGGGTACATTGCTGTGACATCTGCAGTCACAAGGATAGTATTGTTCAGTATAGATCCAAGGCTGTTCATTTTATTAGTAAAGTCCGTTGTTTCACGTATGTACGTTTTACTATTCTGCATGATCGGCTTAAGATTCCAATCGAAAAAGTCCGAAGCCTTTCCGTGGATGTTCCAAAGTTAGGAAATTTTGGGAGTAATCATAGCCATTCTAGCACTATTACTGGTCTCAGAACTAAGGTAAACTAAGCTCTTTGGTTTGTATACGTCCCTTCTTATGTAAAGGCTGCTGTAACAGCACGACCCGTTGGCGCACGTCGCAATTTGCAGACTTCGGAATGGACACAAAGGTATCGTCTGAGAGTTGACTTATCGTATGTCACCTTTCGTATGTTTCTTTTACTGATGTTCAACTCACGTGAAAACTGTAATGTAACAAAACGTCGTCGTTACTTACTTATACAACTACTCCTAGTAAAATATCGCGAAACGATGTACAAACTAGATAACAAAACGTAACTAACCTCCTTGCGTCCTCGTAGTAACATAGAGTTTGACTAATCCGCAACGTCTATCGCAATACTTCGTATTTATATTAAATCTCTTTTGCTGAGCAAGGAGCAAAAACTCTAAAGCCACGTGATCTCTAATGACGTCAAGGTAGCTGCGCACGCATACCGCAACAGCTGCAATAACCTTTCTTTTTCTTAGCGGAATCAGTACCTCAGTGTAAGTTCCGGAGTCTGATAGCTATTTCTCAGCCTCACTTGAGTAGTCTTTACGCCCCCAGACTACTGCCAAACCTTTTTTACCCTAAAGGTCTAAAAGTTCTTGCCTCTAGCTGCTTTGCAATCCGAGAAAATATCAGAAATGAAGGATTATTGATTTTGAACACAGATTATCTATCTTCCAGCAACTCGACTCCAATGCAACCAACTCCAAACTAAAAGCTACTCAGTTCTATTCTAGCTTTAACGAGCAGTATTGTCTGCTCAACTATAACATCGTCAACGTTCGTTGACTTTACCAAGTCAGCTCAATGGATGAAATTAACATGGTAAAGAGTCTCGAAGTGAAGTGAGGCAAACACTATTTGAGTCATGACACTACTATGGCTGACCCCTTATCTGCAGGCTGTATACACAGTTCTCTGCGTCACCATGCTATGCTTACATGTTATTATGAAATTTGATGAAGTTCTTACTTTCCGACGTTCCGTATTATTGAAGGTTGTGGAACAATTTTACACGATCATGCTGAAAATTTGTTCTTGTTTCGCAAACTGTATTAGGCCAACTCTTCAAACAACAAAATTGTATATTCCTATTCTTCGCCACCTACCTTTTTATATATGGGTCTATCTGTGGGGCGGCAAGTATAAACTATATATATACGAGAAGAGCGTAGTTACTAACCAAGACAAATCCATGTACTTGATAATCGTTTTGAAAGAACAAGAACCAGGGCGATCTAAGTAACAGGCCTGGACAACATACAAATGGAGGCTGCGACTAGAGGCCATCGGAAAATTTGGAATAATTTAACCTTTCATCCTAAACCACAGTATATGCAATTTATCATTACCATGTACTGGATTAAGATGTCAAAACAATAGATGGTGTTAGCAGCAGACAGTACACAGCAGGCAGATGTTCATATTTCACAATCAAGATAGCACTTTCTTGTTCAAGCAACGGTGATTATTCAATCTTTTGAGCTGAAGTCGGGTCTTTAATTTGACATTATAGATCATTTAGTGGATATCTTGCAATGGCTAGATGCGAAGCACTTGCTATATATGTTACTGATGATCAATAATTGGGAATGATGGTTTTTTCTGGCGATATTATGTTCCGGAGTACCTCACTCAGTTAGTCAATAATTTAAAGACGTAAACATGTTGACATCTAAGGGAAAGAATACTATCTGTTTGTGCTAATCCTTGGTAAAATAGTGCAGATAAGTTGTGTGATCCTGACTATCAATATTGCTATTTATTTGATAGCTTTCTGTATGATTTTTGTGATTTCATTTATTGTTAATGACAAGTTACTTTTTGGGACTACTCCGCGAGTTCAGTCATTACTAACCGAAGTCATGCTGTCAAACCATGCCTCGTAAAATGTTTTGTGATGAATGAATCACTGTACTACAATGAGAGTAACAAGGAATGTGTATTTCGAGTCCCAACGGACCAGGAAAACAGGGAAAGGTAGCTTACAGTTATTCCTCAAGACAATATAACGGACTCCAAATACATTGTTGTTTGCGAGCGCCGTCTTCCTCCAGGATGCAAGACAATTACTGTTCGTGGTTAAAAGAGACATACCAACCAATCATCAGTATACGAATGTGTAAAGCCAAGTTTGATCCAGTCTCCCCAGCTCCTCGGAGAATTACAACAGAATCTTTGTCAGCAAGGAGATGTACTCTGCCAGAGGAGATAGACTTGTTCTTGCGACAGGATATGTTAACATCTTTTGACACCTTTTGCGAGCCTGTAATCAGTATAAGGAATTAAAGCTTTATGGGGAGTCACCGCTTGTATCGTACGCTATTTCAATAAAATTAGTAGATATTCGATCGGCATAATTTGATGAGGCAATGAGTATTTGTCGTTTCTCGTTGAAAAATAACCTGATCTTAGGTTTGAAAGTTTTCACTGTGGAGTAAAATGCACTATTTCTACCTTATCGAAATATCTCATTTATAGTACCTCCGCATTCTCTCAGTTGGAGGAAGCCGTAAGGTGGCTTGGTGCTATGTCATAAGCTGAGAAAAAATCTGTGTTACTGCAACATGTTGGTTCTAAAAAATATTTAGGCCTACCTGAGACAGCTGTAAGGTATTTGAATACTTTGCAACAGCTAGGACTTTAAATTCTTGTTTATTAGAAGACTATGAGCTCCAAAGTATCAAAGCACTAACTCAAATAACTTCTAAAGTCAATGCATCTCTTGATGATTCAACATTTGTGAATTCCGTATTCAGTAATTTGACAGATGTTCGTCAAAAGAACTGCATTTTCCTCATTGATGAAGTCTATGTCTGAGATATCCTGGGGGCAGTCTTTGGAAAAGCCTTAAATAGGCCTCAAGATTTGGCCCTAATTATTTTGAGTTTTATGCTAGCATCTCTGTTTGGTAGCCCGAAATATTTGGGACATGTTTATGTTGCTTGTCATGTGATTCGTTATGAAACTGATTTTAAGAATACAATTATTTCAATCGGTATGGATCATTTGTAAGTTATCTAAATCAGGTACAGGGTCTGCCAATGGGTAATTTTCACATATATATTTTTTTCAAGTTTTGTATGTAGAAAATCATTGTGTCATGTACTTTAAGGGACACCTTGCCATTAAAATTTGCAAATAAAAGAAATTCATACCAGGCATTTGCTAATGTGTTACTTAACAATTATACCGTAGTAAATTGTATACCCCAACGGTTTGTGGTCTTTGTTTATACTGTTTCTTTGGACCTCTATACAGTGTATTGTCGGAAAATCAGTGATTATTTTTGGTAGGCACCCCTACCCTGGTCTCATATCACAACTGTTATGGATGGCTTTGCCCAAGGATGCATTTAACAGCCAATCTACAGTTTCACAATGGCCTCCAGTCGTGGCTTCCAGCTGCGTGTTGTCCAGGCCTGTTATTTAGGTCGCCATGACAAAAATTGATGAAACCACAGGCAACAGGAACATAAAGTTGAAATTGAAGAAAAGTACAGGGAACCGATGAAATGTTGTTTCATTTCCTTTACATATACTTATTACCCCTTCATTTTTCTTTCGTGTCACGCCTATCCTGCAGTAATTTCATCCTTCTTAAACTTAAGGGTTTGAGCGTGTGATGTTGATATTTTGATTAGGGTGTAGTTGAAGAGTGCATGAAGTAAACTTTCACTTGAGAATATTGACCAGTTACTTACCTTTCATTTCAATCATTATCATGATATAAGGAAAACGTAACACAACTGAAAAATGGCAAAAGGTTACCTTTATGAGATGAAGTTAGTGAGCCCAATTTGATGGTGCTGTGGTAGGATGCGAATCTGATACCTTTCAGCAAAACTTTTCAAAGCATTTTCAGGAAGTCTCCTTTCGTCATAAAACACAAAAATTATTTCATGTAAAATTTTCAAGAAGATACGCAAGACCCAGATAATGTTGTGCAATCATACTTTTGTCTTTCCTGCACGACTTACCAGTATATATATGCAATGGAGTTCTGAAGCTCTTAAGTCCCAAACCAGATTCCTCTCGCCCATCTTTCGTGGATGCAACCTGACGATATTTTAACATCTTTGTAGCGCATCGGATGATCTCGATGTTTACACTTTAGGGTCAGTGCAATTAGTCTTTCCTTTTTCATAGTGCATCTCAGCCAAGTCTTTAATCGACGCATAGTAGAAAATCTCCTTTCGAATGCACGAGGCTTCTCTATTTGTGGTTTTGCATTCATTGAGTTGAAATTAGTCAGAGTTTGAAGATCGAATCCGGAATTGTCTCAGGTCGAGTATTATGTACACATTCAAGTGTAACAGCTGTGAGGCTTTGTACATAGGCCAGACTAGGCATCCTAGACATACTCCAGTCTGTGACCATTTAGGTTCAAAGCTTTATCTAGGAAAAATGCCTTTGCAGCCCGCCATACTCTGCAATTTTAGAGCATAATCGGGTTGCAGGACATGAAATCTCTGAATCGGAGTTTGATATCTTCCCTCATTGTTTATCGTATCTTGTTTTGCCTATCTATGAAAGCCTTCTCATCTCTAGCTTGAAACCTACTCCTACTCATCAAGTTCTTGTATTTTTTGTTATTCTCCGTATTCCGTGCGTGCACCTTATGTGCTTTGTTTTTATGACCTCCATTGGGAGCTATTTGAAAGGTGTTTGTCAACTTTACTAAAAGTTTTTTGGGTTTTGATAACATTACTTACTCTTTGTTAGCCACTCTCATTGTTTCAAACTTTCACTGTGTTAATTTTCCTGACGTTTGTTGCGTAACTTTCAAGGCAAATAAAATCGATAACACTGTACACAGTCTTAAGTGCATTAATGTAGATGGAAAATATCTAAGGTTATTGAGAAATTTGTATTGGGAGCAGAAGGCAACAGTTAGAGCAGATGGTCAATATGGGAAATGGGTGATATGAAACGAGGGGCTAGATAGGGCTGCGTAGCATCACCAGAATTGTTTTCAGTGGCAGTGGAATTTATCCTGAGAGAAATACAGGATTTAGATGGCATATCAATAGGGGGAAACAACATTAACAACACCATATACATGGACGACACAGCTCAAGTTGCCAACTCGGTAGAGAAGCTTCAAACTATTCTAACCAGAGTACCCGAGGAAAGTGAAAAGAAGGGCCATAAATTGCAAGAAAAGTTTTTTTGGTAATCTCAAAGGAAAAAGACCCCTCAGAATGCCAGATCAAACTGGGTGACAGAACTATACAACAGGTTCACCACTTTAACTATTTGGGCAGCGAGCTTACATCAGATTCCAGGAGTGATTTCGAGATAAAGGCACGTATAGGGATAGCTGAAAACCCGTTCAATAACATGAAGACGATTTTCACAACCAAAAGTTAAGTTTAACACTAAGCTAAGGCTGTTGCAGAGTTACCTTTGGTCAGTTTTGTTATATGGTTGTGAGTCGTGGACAATGGTCAAACGAATGCAGGATAAACTGAAGGCTGTAGAACTTTGGTTTCTACGACGAATTTTAAGGATTTCATGAAAGGATAAAGTGAGTAATGAGGAAGTCTTAATGAGGGTAAGACAATATCAAAGTTGATGGAGACCATATTGAACAGACAGCTTAATTTTTAGGACATCTTATGAGGGAGGGGCAATGGGAACGACTGGTTTTGAGACGTAAAATAGAGAGAAAGAGAGCTAGGGGCCGGTAGAGACGTACATTTCTATCAAATCTGTGTGATAGGCTAGGAAATGGACTAATACCTGTGGGTCTTTTACATCTGGCCAAAGATAGAAGGGGTTGGGCAGTCATGACAGCCAGTGTCTTAAGACAAGGCAGTGAATGAATTAATGAAATTGTTAACAGAGGAGCAAAGTGAACATATGTGCGATAATTTATCTGAGTTGACAACAGCTATCTTCAAAAATCAAGCTAAAAATGCAACCCGTTCACATGGCTCAAGGTATTGCCATCAAATCAAAGCATTTGCCACATCATTGAACTTTTATAGTCCACGGGCATATACCTTTTTCTCGTTTTTCGGAAGGCATTAAAACTGCCAAGTCCTTCTGCTATCAGAAAGTGATGTGCTAATATTGAATGCAGCCCTGGATTTCTTCAGTATACCCTTGACTATTTACAAAGAGAGGCTAAAAATGTAGGAGGGGACTGTACAATGTTAATAGATGAAATGGCTATTTGAAAGGATTTTGGATGCAAGCAACAGCAAGTTTGCTGGGAATGTTAATTACGGGGCAATACAGGCTGAGGACCCAGGCCCAATTAAGTGGTCCCATATCACAGACCTCTATAATGTACAGAAAAAGGATGTACTTCATCTCGGCAACAACCCATCATCAACCCATATACATTGACACAATCACAAACTACCTGCGTGGAAAACAAGTAAAAAACTTCCTTGGTAGCCAAGAAACTACAAACTTCATTATAAGAGTCAATAACTCGTTTGAAATTCATCGTTTGCTAAACATTCATAGGCTCCTAGAACTCTTCAGAATATAGAAGAGAAAAATGATGATGTTAAAGGGGTAATTGAATACATATTGTGCTTAACTTACAAGAATGGTAACAAGATTGCCAGTGGTCCACGTAAATCATTTGCCGTAGGCTTTGCAATTTCATGCAAATCCACTTTCAAAGTAAGTAGATCACTTCTTGAGAGGAACAACCAATCACAGGAGTATGTACTAACATATCGATTCTCTCAAGATCCTCTTGAAATGTTCCATAGCAAGGTACTGTGCCGGCTTGGTTAGAATAATAATCTAAATGTTCTGCAATTCAAGTAGGCATTAAGAGCACTGCTGCAACATAACCTCATGATTGAAGCATCTCCAAATACAAATTGCCAAGGTATAAGAGAAGACCTCATTTGTGAAGAAACTATCTCCCTGACATTGATCAAAAAGTGCTGGATCCCTGGAATACAACAACAGTATGGAGAGATGATGTCTTATTCTACGTCAGTGGATACATTGCAAAGAAAGCTAAGTGGTTGATAGAATGTCCAGAATGTGTAGTAGCATTGCAAGTTGCCACAAAGACGTCTAATGACCATGTTTATACCAGAGATGTCTCCCTTATCTCCAAAAAGAAGTTTGGAAAGCTTGTGTATCCTTCACCCTCTATAGCCCATATTGTGCGGGCAAGGTAAGGGAGGTCCTTCCTCATTGGTCAGCAGTGCAGGGTATTTTCAGAGTCAAAACACCCCGTCCTTCAAACGTTGTAAGCTCATTCTCAGGAAACTCGTATTCTTGATGCTGATCTACGAGATGACCACATTACAAAAATAGTGAGGCTGATTACAGAGTACTGCATAAAATTATTTTGCTACAGATTTGATCGTGTTTACTCAGAGTCGGTTGTCAGACACAGTAAACCCCTCGAAGCGCCAAAAACTCACAAAAGCTGTATTATTTCAACATGAATATGATTAATTAGTATGAAGTTGGAGCATTCACATAAAATTTAATGACCCACAACCCTTCAGGAGACATCACTACTAACATACCCTTCCTTCTTCACTGCTTAAATAGAAATGATAATATAGCAATACGAATTATTTCATAGGTTTTATTACTCCTACGAGATCTGGTGTGCTTTAATATGTACATGTAATAAGCAAAAGAGAAAAACATAACTCAAAACATTCGTTAGAAAATAGGGAAAATTCAAGAATTTCAATAGTTAGCCATGGGCTATGAAATTATATCTTAAAACAACACAGACCCATAGATATATTCAAAACAGTGCTATAATTACAACTATATGTCAGCGCCAAGAAGTTACCATGTTGTACTGTAGACTATCAGAATAAGCATAGGTCTATTTCAAACGTCAGTTATGTAATGTATGAGCCTAAATAGTTACTAAATTAGTAAAGGGATTCTCGAACATGGTTCATATAACACCCATAAAAAATGTGTCATATTTGATCTTTTCATGGAAGTACCTGAATCTGTGCACCCCCCTTGCAAAACCAAGTAAGCACTAAATGAGTGAAGACTAAAAATTTTATTTAATGCACAGTATGTGAATGTTGCCCGATATCGATTTATGCTAGATATTTATCAACAGCGAAATATAGTGTCGCAGAATCTTAAACAATCCTGCTGCAGTGAATGTCTTCCAACACGCCTCTAGTATAGGCGATGATGGGTATCGATCGCTTACAGCGTTATCATTGGTACGGTAAATTGACAGTATTTACTACATCCTATTCGTGTTACTCGGATATCGTAGCCGTAGAAAACCTTCTCTTTCTTTGCATAGATCTACATGTAAAGCGTACGAACCTTGGAAGTAAACGAGTTAAAAAAATCGAAGTTGAGAAAAAACGAACACAGTTCCTAATCATGCCCATCAAGGCCAGCAGCTATTTCAATAAAAAGAAATATCCTACCTTGTTCAACGACCACTACCGATAAGTACAGCTTCTCCCTCATAGCAAAGTAAGATCAGCTTTTCTGCTAGGTAATGTGATCTAATAACTTATCATGGCGATGTAGTGCTACCTACTTGAGGGTATACCAGGCATATGTATATCAGGCCGATATTTAGTCAGCCTTCACTGCTTACAGTAACTCCCCTTTCTTTTTTGTATATATAACGTATTTGAATGTAAAGTCATGAGAGCGAAAAGAGTGTTAATCTGGTTTAAGTAAGTATAGGAAGACTGGAGTAATTGTGAACGTACTTACCTCGAAATAAGGACCTTGTAAACACGTTAGTATGCATAGTAGAAAGGTAGAGAAGATTACTTAGATTCCACTTTGCAAAATATCGATATCTAAAAGTAATGCAGTTATCTGTTGACTAATCGGCTCCTCAAGGCGATTTAATTCAAGAAACAATCCAGCTAACTGAAACAGCTCCGGCTCAGCTCAACTATGTAGTAACTGCTGAATCATCACACGTAGTACGCTCGACCCCCATTTCTTCCAGACTGAGGTATGGGTCCTCAGTTTCGTAGCGAGATTTTGAAAGGGGGTCATAGGCTGTTACTTCTTTTGGAAATTGATAACTCTATGAGTTAAACGCTCCTGGCTACGGATAATTTCTGTATGCCTACTTCTTCGGGGTTATCCATAACATATGCCATTCTGACTTAATAAAAATCACATCAAAGTAAGAGGAACACGTATAATTTTGTTTACTTGAGATATGCGGTTCAGAGTCATCAAGTTTAAATTGTTAGTTTTCTCCGCGGCGAATATTTTCCTTATCGACGGCAGAGAGAGATATGGGTGTGAAATGCATGTTAACATTTTTTCAGGATTTGATGGGTTGTTTCATCGGCTATCGTCGAAAAGTGGAAATAGGACTGACATTTTCTCCCCATGATTACCAGGGGCTTTGATAGGCCTCTCCCGGTCCCCTGTTGTTTTCTTCTCTGTGTCACCAACATGGTGTGGTACCCACCAGAGAATATTTGTATACTGTGGACAAGTTGAAGCAACATGTCAGCTCTGTCAACTGTCACCAATGAAAGAAGTTTTTGTGCATACTATTGTAGTCCCACTTTGACAGTCCCACTCAACTTTGATATGACAATGCTGATAAAGCGGGACCAAGTTTCTTTTTATACCCATACAAAGAAACAAGACTCGTCACAAACAACACACTGCATACTTGAGTTGGATCCTTGTAGTAAGGTCTGTCATGGCGGAGCAGGCAGATTTGTACTCGGAGTACAGCCATAAAGAGCAGGTGAAATATGGTATAGAAATGGTGAAACCGTATTTAAGGGATGGATTACATGTATTCGACGTTGGTTGTGGAGAGGGAAGTCTTTCTATGTACGTTCTTGATAAGATTGGAGTGAATGGCTTACTTTTTGGAGTAGACCCAGATGAAGCTAGGATTCAGCTTGCTACGAAGAAAACCAAAGACAGACCAAATGCAACGTTTATGTGTATGAAAGGATCCGATATTCCATTAGAAAAGAAGGGTATGTTTGATGTTGCTATTTGCAACACAGTAATCCACTGGATGGACGAGCAGGAAAAGCGAGCTACCGTAAACAAAGTTTTTCAAGCGTTAAAGCCTGGGGGCATTTTTCTTATACAGTATGCTTCGGCAGTGCCACCATTTGCTGCAAAGATGGCATCGTTTCTGGGTAAGGAGCATTTCGAGAGATTAGAAAATCACTGGCGCCATATAAGTTTGAGTAGCCTATGTAAAATGTGTAGAGATTCAGGCTTCGAAGTAATGCATTCTGAGTCATTCGAAGGGACAGTCATCTGGGAGAACTTTGGTGAATTGATGACTTTATTTACTGGTGCATGGGGTGGTTTAGTGGACTTTAGGAAAGTTGAAAAGAAGCTTGCAGAGGACGGGAAACGCATTCCTGAGTCGTGGATGATAAATGGTGCTTTCCACAATATCGTTTCTTTCAACAGATTGATTCTCAGTAGACCTGAACAATGAATTTTCGTAAGGACGATATTTTTTGAGAACTTTTTCTGTTGTATTTAATTGGTTAACTTACTGATGTGATCACGGTAGATTAATTTCAACTGATTTGTTAACAATGTAAAGCACCCATTTTCATGTAAATTTGCAGTGCCTTACATCCTTTTTTTTCTATTTTCACAGAAAAAGTAGTACAGTATTGTCGTTTCAATACTCAACAGACACAGTTCTATTGTGCATTTCTTGTAGTTCGTTGCTAGTGTTAATTTCCTCTTAATTACCCTCGACTTCGTGACAATTTTCGTACTCTTTGTTACCTTCCTAATCATCGTCACTGGCAATGTAAGTAAGCTTGAAACTTCCGTCCTTTTAAGTTAATGAACGCTCTTTTCACCAATGTTATGTATGCTTGTAAGGATGATGTATACTGGAAAAGGCAATACCGCAACAGGTCCAGCTAAACGTAGGAATACCACAAAAGAACTCACTCTTTTAAACTCTAATTTCTGACTGAAGATCAATGGAAGTATACAGGTATTTGTGAGAATTGAGATCACTAACTACAAATCATCACATCATAGTAAAAATAATAATAATAATAATAATTATGATAATAATAGTTATTTATACAGGGTGACCTTGTCAGCAAACAAAAGCTGTTATCAATAAGGGCCCTGTGTAAAATAGAATAATAGAATAAAAGAAAACGAGTAAAATTCTGCCCCCCCCACATAGAATTTTGTTATAGCTCATACCATATGATCCTTGGCTCTTAGCTCTTCTCGCCTCGTCACAAGTGCCATATGAGCTCTTAGCTCTTG
>JAAAKL020010989.1:0-13967 GCA_010016065.2 Carybdea cf. marsupialis auct. non (Linnaeus, 1758) | reverse complement strand
AATATCATCATGAGAAGGTAGATATCTGCCAATTGAGCCACTTTTGTTTGTGAAGGTTGTTAGTATGGCCTGATCATTTACTCTGTAAAGGTGTATATATGTCTGTTAGTATATAGTAATACCTGCATGAGTTTTATTTTTTTTACACCACATCTTTCCATTTCATCTTAAAATCATAATTTACATGTCCTTTTTTCTCAGTCAAAATATGATGATCTTATCATGCTAGCTGCCTATGAAGGCACAGATGCATCAACAGACTTCAATTACTTATGCTTTTGAATCAGTGTAAGATTCTAATGCACATATTCATATTTTGTATTTATGGCAAACTTGACCTTTGTGTCCATTGGGTGGGTTTGCATGTTTCTATTTGAGTGTTATGTGCTGGTCCCACTTGAAAGTAAAGCCCTTCATCAGCCTGTTATATCTCCCACCATTACTCACTGAGAATTATTCCTTGTAGGAGTGCTTTAAATTAAGAGATATATCAAGAAATTTTTTAACAGATTCTTTTGGGATTTAGGGTAGTTGGACATTGTTAGAGTTTTATTTTCTGTATAAAAATTGCTATGCAAGTCAGTTAAAATTTTTTTAAAATATTAAATCTTGTGACTAGAAATTTGAATTTCTGAGAAATGTATGATCCAATTGCATAGAACACAATACAAGCCTCTCTTTAAAAACAACCCAAATTTTACTGCACACTCCTTTGGCTGATGTTAGGAGATCAGATTTGAAGACCAAGTGGATTGAATTTAATATTAGATGGATAGTTTTCATGGTTTAATTATGTTATAGAACAATCATATGTGCCACTTTGATACCATAAACAGAAAATACATTTTTGGAGCTATTTTCTATGTGAAGAAATTAGGAGATGTATCTACTCCCTAGTTATTTATAAACAAGTAAAAGTTAAACCCAGAAATAGAACAGAACCTTTTAGGGTGTGAAAATATTGAAGTTCAAATTGGAGAAGATGATAGAAGGAAGCAAAACCAGATCCAACATGGCTGAAAGTACTCTTGGGGAAAATATTACTGTTTGTGTAACGTTTATGATGCTAATTATGCTATTTATAAACTAAAGAGTTTATTACAATCTACTTTGGTATTTTCTGGATAGATGAAAAAACAAGGGCAGTTGTTACCGTAATATAAGAAATATTTTCATGTTTTTAATCACCTTTCCCATTTTATCCTTTTTCTGGTATTATTCACATATCTGTTGCAGAATAGCTCTCAATATATCCCATCATGTTGAAGCCTTTCATTTTAACAGAGACAGGTTTTGTGGTTTTATGAATATTAGCCGATGGCATGTTTTATGTAAAGTTTAAAAAGAGGGTCATTGCCCTTTGGGTTTGATTGAATTTTAAAATAATACTGAAATAGGCTTCATTCCAAGTGCTCAGAGCATCAACTGCTTCAGAAACATACAAGACATTGAAGTGATGCCTGTTTCTATCTCACATTAGAACAGACCTATTGCTATTTCCCTGAATGGGAAAAGTGAAATTAAAGGAATCTATGTTAGACCAAATAGTGGTCATTCCACATGCAATGACCAAAATTTTAGCAAGTCCTCATCCTGGTACTGATTGTATCTATAGGGTAATTTTTTGTGCTTATATATTTAATAGATCAACATTTACCTCTCATGGGTCGAATGACTGTGGTTACATAATTGTCTTCAGCAAAATGTGACCCTATAGTCAAAGCACATCTTGCTTTACATAACATTTGGAGAACAGTTATATTTTATACTCATTTGTTTATGTATCTCTTGTTTTCAGGATCCTAAAAGTAATGAAGATGCAACAGTTAGGGCGGAACTACTATAGTGAAGAGAGACAAATAGACCTAAAGCAGCATAAGTAAGGACAATTTTGCACATTGTATTTTCCTATTTGTTTCAATCTCTTTCTTTAATTTTGTGAAGCAACTAAAGATATGTGGTAAATAGACTTAATAGAATTGTAGGCCCTTCTTGCATTTGTTCTAACAAGTTGTGGTTTTGTCTGTCATAAGCAACTTACTATAAAGCAGTTTCCAAGATTTTCATATGTAATGCATTGTTGTTTCTAGGAAGGGGCCACGAAAAACCCAGATAAAACATTGTTGAGCCCAACTCAACATAATATGTCATCATCTTTATTTCGTGACTAAGTAACACTGTTATGGAAAAGTAGCATGAAGAAATGCACTCATATGGAGAAGGATAAGCCCTTGATTCTATTTATGATATCAAAAGTGGGTACTTTTTTGCAGGATTATGTAAAGCCCCAAGAGACAGGCAACCAGGGGATAAGAATTTTGCTCCTATCACCAACAAAGTTACAAATTGAATTTGTAATTAGCTTGATTATCCTTAATACATCTTCAAGTTGTTTGAAGTTATTGCCTATAATTGCTGTTCCCCATACACATAGAGGGGGGACTGATGGGATTTGAGATATGTCTATTTTGTCCACTTGATATAAGTATTAAAATGTGCATCATCCTCTTACCATAAAATATTTGGCACGGTATTCAGAGTAAAAAGAAAGTGCTCATTCAGGCAAAACGTCTCTAAGAAGAAAGTGAAGTTTGAAAAGATACTTGAGAAAATTGAAAATATATTATCCCTTGGGTTTAGAATTTGGACCCATACAGTGAAAGTAGTCGCGTTGTAAAGTTTTCACAAACTTGAGAATGTATATTGACTGGACACAAATAATTTACCATGTGCCTGTTCCTACTTCAGATCTGAAGCCTGGTATTCTTTGTGGGAGCTATGGGAAGCCATGTTAATATTGCCCACATTTTGCAAAAGATTGTTTGCATATAGTCAGAATACCCCACATTTAAGATGCAAATTTCATACAGTGAACCTTAACTGAGCCCCTTTCTTTTCGCCAACACACTTAGTACTACAGTAGGTTGAACCAATCCAGTGTGAACCATATATCCTAGTGGTTTTGTAGCAAAATTTTGGTTGATTAAATGTTAAATATCTCAACTGAATGTATATTCTGGTGTGCCATCATTAGCACCTGGCATCAGTGAGAAAGTAAGGAACTGTTTGTATTTTCTGACAGCTTGAGAGTTGACTGATTTCACTCAGACGATTTATTAATTGTCAGATAATCAGTTGATTTGTCAAACAATGCATATATAAAGTGGATGTTAAATTGAGTTAGACAATGACCAGGGTATTGATATTCATAATTTGATTTTTTTTCTAAAGTTTGCAGTTATGGCCTGGATATTCCACTTCAATTTACAACTTTGACGGTGGTACTATGCTGTGCTTGGATGTGTCTCACAAAGTTCTGAGATTAAACACAGTCCTGGATGCATTTTATACACTTTACCGTTCAAATCCACAGAGATTCCATAGCGAGGCTATCAAGAAGTTTGTGGGTGAAATTGTAATGACAAGGTATGTCAACGGTTTTTAGCTTTAAGGAATTTTTTACATCAATCAGTTTGAATTGCTGTTCAGTTCTTCCATATAAGCAATTGATTGTGGCAACTTCAAGGTATTAGAACTGTAAGGAGTGTTTTGCCAAATATGAATGACAATACAAAGTGGAACCAATAAAAGTGATCCATTGAATCTTGCCAAAAATATGAAGGCAGATTTTTTTGTGAGAAAATGTTCAGGTCAGTCTTGGGGAGTCCCATTGCTTTTTAGTTATGGGGTTTGCAGCTTCAGTCAGGAATCACACAGTTCTGTATCCCACTATTGGTGTACAACTTCGTGTGAAAGCACCTTGCAATGCAATAAAGAAGTAAGGATACCTATTGGAATTGGCCAGAAATTACCAATGTTTTCAAGCCTTCTCATGCATGATAACAATGGATCTGGCCTAAACTAACTCTTACAACCTTAGTAATAGGTATTCCTCCTGGTTTCTACCTAAAACAGGTTGTTTGTACACATTAAGGATGCAAAAACAATGGAATACACTTGGACAGGTTACTTACTCATTTGGCAAACTTAGAGTACTCAGTGATCTGAGATTTTGGTAGGGAGAACTTGGAAATTTCAGGCAGTTTGTAACAGATTTACTACTGACTTTCGATATCATTTTGCGTAGTCATATTTACAGAAATTGTGATGCAAGCATAACACTTACTGAAGCAGAAACTGATCGACGCATCTTGCATCAGTGGGCTTGGTTTGCAATTTTAGTACACTGTTGACATTTTCTATGACAAGCAGATCAGGTGTAGCAGTTTTTTTCTCCCATGCTTAATGAAAATATATAGCTTACAGTTATTACAAACATGCAAGAATACATAAATACTCAGCAATTTTTATGGATGATATATTGACAAATAGTTGGGAGGGGGGAATAATTAGTGATAATTCCTGATGGGACTTCACATTTTTCTCAACAGTAACGTTCAGACGTTTTAGACGAAACTTTGTTGAAAACAAAGTTTCCTTTTTGGCATATGATTCCGTATTGCTTTTTGGTGTATTGATCACTGTATCAGAAGAAACGTTTAGAATAGAGTGGCTAGCAATCACTACTTAGGAAGGGGTCTAATATAAATATGGTTTCTCCTTATTTTTCAATAAAGTAAGTAAAGTATCTAATAAACAATCCCCACTTTTAAGGAAAGATGAGGCCTTTTTGAAGTCGTAAATTGCTTTTGCCTCCTTTAAGTCAGTGGATAAAAAGCATGAAATTTTAAATCTACCAACCAACCAAGGTATGTACAGTACATAAATAGGAAACCAATTTCATTCCTCATGCACCTAAAGTATCAGAATAATCACTTTTTTATCTAAACTCACTGATATAATGCATGTCCATATTTCATCAGTGTGATCAATTCTAGCAAATAAGTTTCAATAACCTATTTTGAAAATCATCATGCAATTCTGTCACCCGAGCAGAAAGATGAAATATCCAAGTTTTCCATAAATAAACTTTGGGTGTTCCTTCATGCCTGGTGAAAATCTTAAAGTGTGCAAGAAGCCTTATAAATATTCCCGTATGCAGCAGGAACATATCTTAAGAAGCTGCAAGGATGTAAACTGATACCTGATTTCAACAATAGGAACGTGGAATTCCTGTTTCTTATTGCCCAATTCACGTTGCTCTGCATTCAAATTGCCATAAAATCCCAAATATAGGCCACCCTATAAACTGACCAAAATATTCTTACGAATATAAGCCGCCAGGGCTCTTGTTTGGATTCGGTGTGTATAGTAAGGATTCAATGGAAAACATGGACATACGATATATAGAGCCATTGTATTTACTTTTGTTCTTTTGTAAAGTTTCACGCATAAATTGTCGTTAAGAGCCTCTCTGATTGGACACCAAATGGTAAAGTTTTTGGAATACACAAAGCCACCTGTTAACCCAAAAGACCCTCCGAATATAAACCCCCCTTAATATAGATCCAACAAAAGTGCTTACGAACTTCTGTAAGCCCAGGAGGCTTTTATTCGGGATTTTAGGGTACTTGAAAGGTGATGTACAAATAATTAGGAAGCTGTCTGCAGGACAAACGTTTTAAAACTTGTTTCAGTTTTCATAAACAGTGCAATGTTACGTGTGGTCGATGGGATGGAAGAAAGTATTGATTAAAATAGTTAGCATGTAATTTTTTTTAAATTTTGAAAATGTATTTAACACTGCTGGCTACAGTACACTACAAAACAAGCCGTATCACTATGGGGAAAGGATGTTGTCAGTGTTTGATTTCACGCTCTTTCAGAGATAACTTGCAAGCAACAGCAATGTTTAGATATCCAAAAGGAAATATGTCATCGATGGAATTCCTCAACGATCAATATTAGATCCACTCTTATTCATTATATGCATAGATTGTACCTGTCATTACTCCAAGAGTTTAAAAATCTCTTTTTCTACTTTGAAATTGAATACTATTTTCTAACAAGACTGCAGTGCTATTTAGTCCAGTGTATGCAAACTTGAACTACGAGAATGGTGGTCTGCAAATAAAATATCACTCAGTATGACAGACTGGTTAACGTACTCGAATAAATAATTTCATTTTCAACATTTTCCTTTCAGTCGTTTGTTCAGTGTCGTTTCTGTATATATATATGAGTTTCCGATCGGAATTCTTCCCCCCCCCCCTCCCCCGCATGTTAATGATGGTGGGAATTGAAATGCTTCCAAGTTGATTTATAGTTCTTACCTCCTAATTTGACTTCGTGGTAATTTGTTTCTTCGTAGATACAACAACAAAACCTACAGAATAGATGATATTGATTGGGACAAGCGTCCGTCTGACTCATTCGAGCTATCCAACGGCGAAAAGATAACCTTCACGGAATATTACTTCAAACATTATGAGAAGAAGATTGAAGATATGGATCAGCCACTCCTTGTCAGCAATCCGAAGAAGAAGGACAGAAGGAGGGGCGAAACAGGTCCCATTTACCTTCTGCCAGAGCTTTGCGTCTTGACAGGTACTAAGCAGTCTATCTATTGCTAATTTAAGATCATAGAAAAGCCTTTTATCTTCAGGTATTGTTGGCAGTGAAAGAGAGAACAGTCTTCGTAAACATTTTGTGTTTGTTTTTTTTCTTACATGGTATTGTTGTACACTGGTTTATTTATGTTATTAATCTTGTGGCATGTATTATGTTTGATCCAGGGCTTAGAAATTGTAGTGAAAACTGTTGATTTCCGAAAAGGGACTGCAATGTTTTGGAAAACTAGTATAGGTAGGGTTTAAACATGCGTCGAGGGTTGCCAACTCTACGGTGTTTTAGGGTTCTTGTACGGTGTAAAGTAAAGATCCCTGCCGTACACCATAATGAACGGTATTTAAGAAAAATTGAAAAAAATTCACTAAAGAAGCACAGCGTTTTCACAGTCAGCTCTGGCAGGCGCGCTCCTGTTTCTACAACCTCTTTACATGAAAGGATTTAGAGAAAGGAGTTGACTTCTCACTTCACTCTGCTAGTTGTTAGGTCTGACCCACACTAGAATTTCACGCAAGTACTCATACTTGAAAGATTTTCCAAATGAAGCTTTTTCATGTGATAGTAAAGTTGTCTAAAATGGGAACTTTAGGGTTTTGAAATTCTTTTAACACACTTTTTATGGGGTTATATAGGAAATATAGGGGTTCCAAAGCACGAGAAACGCGCCGACTTAGTTGTATTGCCTGTATACTATCCGTATGGGCACCCTTTGGCGTCCCGTCTGTTACAGTAGAAATGCCAGTGTTAAACTTCGTCATGTGTGTTGATTTGTTGCTTGTCGTGAATACTGATTGACCACTGGTAAACTTTCCCTGTAGAAGACAGGACCGTCGAAATGATTTTAGGGAGGGGGGGGGGGCGGCAATGGGTGTGTTAAGTAATGGTAAGCAGGTCCTTAAAGTAACCATTTTACATTTTACATGCACAATGTTTCAGATCAAACTTAGCATAAAAGGGGGGACCCTTGTTTTACCGGCCCTGGAAGATAGTTACCCTTCTGTTGCATGGCCGTGGTTAGGAGATTAAAAATCGCAAGGGCTTTCATGCGATATCGTAGTGATAGCTGAAAAACCAGTGCCATTATTACAAACCACTGCACTTCGACTCGTAAAGCACTAACTATCGTATCCTTATCCATTCAAGGGCTCTCGGATGAAATTAGGTCGGATTTTAGAGTCATGAAAGACCTGGCTGTTCATACAAGGATTGGGCCAGATGGAAGAGCAAAGGAACTTGGTGCCTTTAGAAAGGCATTGAAAAGGTAGTTACCACAGTTCTTTTTGTATTTGGCGTCCGTTACAGTATACGGCATTGCTCGCCAGTTATTGTCAGTTATTATTGTGTGATGCCATTTGCACATACTTTTCTTTTGGATAGTGAGTAGTTATCCTTCAGCAGCATGGTTAAAGTTTCCTGTAGCGTTATTTTGGTCAACATTTAAATAATGTTTGACAAAATGGATTATATTACCCAGAATCAGCTGTCAGATGTTGCATTTCCGATTGTAACTCAGTTACACTACAATTTTTTTTACAAGCTTAGTGGAACGGGTCTGTGAGAAGTAAGTTCTCACTTTATTAGTGATTTCGCTTCAACGTTGCGAACAACTTTAACGTGAGTAGGAACGTGAGGGAACATAAAAGGAAGTAAAAAATGCTGAAAGACTGTTTTAACAGCTAATCCTCTTACTACTTAGAAGCTGCTAGATTAATTAATACGAGAAAGTCCATGTCTTAAAGTACTTCTAAAAGTGGCTATAAAAGAAGCACCGACTTGCTTATAACAACTGGTCCTCGTATCAAAGAGCTTCTAGTAGATAGCTCCTGACAGTCGACTTGAATATGTGATACTTGGTCGCCCTTCAAATGCAACCTGGTTGTTGCCATTAAATTTAATTTCCCTTCTGTTTCATTGTTTTGCAATTTAGAACAATAACGATGAAATGCAGCCTTTCATTGGAAGGACTCGTATTTATAGAACTTAGCAGTACATTTGGGAGTCCCTAATTTAGTTATTTGAAACGAGGCCTCGCACAAAGCGAGCTTTGAGACGTGTACAGTATGCTATAAATTTTATTGTGTTCATTATTGACACATCCGAAAAAGAGGTACAATATTTGACGCATTGCTTACAAGAAGTAAGGGTTTGTAAGGCCTATTTAATCGAAAAAGTTTAAATTTTCGTAGTCTTATTTGCCCAGTTATTTAGTTATTGTTACAGATATCAAGTCATTTGAATACGGTTCTTTCAGGTTAGCAATTTGAGCCTCGATCTGGACTCAGCCTCCCAAAAATACGTCATCAGAAGTTTCCAAAGTAGGGCTAAAATTTCTGGTCTGTCATACATGGAACGAGGATGTCAGATTTCTCTTCGTTTATCATCAATAAATTTCAGAACTTTCTGAAACAACATGGAGTCTCGTATTCTGGATATCGCAAGGCATAACCTGTACAGTTCTGTGAGACTGCAAAGGAGCCTCACGCCCCGAAACAGGAAGAAGTGACTCCAAAACAAAGAACAGTGAGCGCCTGTGTATACAAGGACGAAGCGATACCCGAGTTTAGTTGATTGAACTGTCATAAGTTCCAAATTGGACAGACTCGTTAGAATCTCTTGCTGGCATTGACCTAGGAGATACCTTTGCATACTCGATGGCCTCCGGTTGGTCGCCCGATAAGCTAAAACTTTATAAGAAAAGCCATGGATACCGTATGTTTGTTGATTAACATGTTGCTTGTGTCAAGATTTGGTCGCAACTGCAGTTTCGTCCCCACCGAAATCACCGAAACTATAGTCCGAACAATATGAAACTTATAAGGCAAGTAATATAGGACATAAGTAACTCAATGAAAGCAAATAAATATTTCTTGCTTACTTCTTATTTAAAATATAAAGCGTTTTATATACCCGTACTGTGTATTACGATTCCAACACGAGTGCAACAGTTCGCTGTCTATTGGCCATGGACGAGATATCCATTTGTTAATCGGGGGTTATCATTATTATAGTTGAAGGGGGGTCAACCGTTTAAACGTTACTTTACTGGTTCTATCGTCACTTGGTAACTCTTACTGATCTATGAGTTCTATTAACCCCCGTCAACTACCATTACAACTACCCCCGTCGTGGCGAACGAATATCTCTTCCATGGCAAGAAACAGCGAACTGTTGCACTCGTGTTGGCATCGCGATACACAGTGCGGGTGTATATAACACTGTATATTCTGAACAAAAAATAAACAAGGAATATTTATTTGACTTTATGAAGTTCCTTATGTCCTAATTGGACAGTCCTATATTACTTGTCTTGTAAGTTTTATTTCGTAGGGACAATATTTTTGGTGACTTTAGAGAAGGGTACGAAACTGCAGTAGCGCCAATATCTGTTCACGGAAGGCCCATGGAATGGAGGAAATCGTAGTTTTTATAAAGCCAAAGACAACATGGAGATATCTATCAAAACAGGATATTCAGCTTGGGCTATTTTAAGATTAAATGGTATTTTCTGGTGGCTATGAACGATCTGGACAAGTAGGCTACACAATTGTTGTATTGGCTAGGTGTTTCTCGTTATATCTGCAACCAACTCTGACAAGTCTCGTAATCCCTTGCCTTGAACTCCTATTTAAAAGATCAAAATGGCAAGTAGTGTTATCAGACAGCTTGCTAGTTCACTTGTTTCTGCTGCATGTTTGTGTTGTTTTGTATTGTCGTAGTGACAACAATATTACACGTCACATTCAGGAAAACCGGCACTTTGACTATCTCATCGCAATAAGCCTTCCTGACTGCGTTTAGACAATGGGAAAATGTTGTGAACATATTCGTGATAACCTGTTCGGATCCAATCCTGTCTGTCTTTTAACCATTTGAATACATATATTTCGGGTATTTATTTTCCTCTGCGAAGGAACGGGGTACAGTGTAATATCCTTCAGATGAGGGTACTTGATAATATTCATTGCTTCTCTGTACCAGCGTTGCAATGAGGTGTGTTGCATTAGTACTTGGTCATGGTGTCAGTATACAAGTATGTTGAGTAAGTTCTGAAGCTTGGCTAATACTAGACCACTGATCGACTTTCCATGAAAGCCACGTATTATTTCGCTTGTGTCTAAAATCAGCCCTACTTTTGATGTGTAGCCTCCATTTCAAACGACTTGAAACCGAGGATGCTTCTAACCTTAAAGAACCGTATTGGCGGGGAGGGGGTGACTGATGACTTTTTTTAGCCTTTTATCTAGGAATCACTCTTGTTTACAAGTAGGAAGAGTTTATAAACGGACCGAAAGGATAGAGATAGAAGATTCCGTTGTCGAACTTTTGGAAGCCAAAGACATACCGTATAACATCAAGCATAACGACTATAAGAAAGCCTCATATAAGTTCCTCTAAGGTCTAACCAGAGTCTGACTTACACGATTCGTTTTCTTTAACTTTTTCGACTATTTCACTTCAACGACCCTCACTGTCGCAGAATGAAATTGAATTGCCTTTGTCATCTTCGCTCGTTCGCTCATGTGCTAGTCTAAGGGCGACATCACCTTTTGTTGAATGCGTTTGAACAGGTGAAATTGTGGACTAGGCTTAAGAGTATCTGGGAAACATCAGTTTTTAGTAAGGGTATCTTATTAACTCGGGGCTACTGGTAGCAGCGAAATTCACCATTTTGGAGGGCCCTCTAGTAAACGTTTGCCTGTTATTTCTGAAACTTTCTGGCATTTCCTTTTGTTCTAGTTGTCGTTAGATAGTGATACTGTTAACTACAAACGGCTGGTTTTAGAGTCAAAATATCTTGCTGGTTTTGTTGTGCCTTGCAATTTTTCCTCTTTTCATAATTGTATCACAAATGTTAGATTTGTTGTTGTGTCTTTCATTCAACTAGCAATGCCGAGGCAACTCAGTTTTTACAGGGATGGAATATTGACGTGAGTACCACTTAACATTTGTACCCTTTACTATATGTGTTCAGACTTTCCAATGTTATTTACCAACAAATGTTTCTAACATAGGCAGGAACGGTTGAAAGAAACTCCCGTATTCAGTCCGTGGTGGGGAGGGGGTGCCGTTTGGTTATATGTTGGTTGCTGTATAATGCGTGGGAGTTCGAGTAGATTGTGAACGCGAAGGAGCATTAAGTATGCGGAGGAAAAGTGTGACGTCACGATTCAATTTTCAGGTTGCTCTATTAGTAAGGACGTCAATGGCAAAAATTGAGAGTGTTGGGCCTTCCCAATACCGAGATATCAGCTATCAAAGTTTTCAATCTCTCTGACAAGACCTTGTTATTGGATGCCGGATCCTAACTTGAGGATCCAAGGAATTTTAACAGAGTTTTGACCATAGGCTTTTGAAATTCAAACGCCTCTACTTTAAACACTATATACACTACAGATCTGCCATTTTAAGAAACAGCCTATTCCACGGTCGCCTTTAGATATCTGGAGTTAAATCTTACTATTTCCAAAAATTTTTGTTTGTTACGTCATCACTGTCCCTCCGCATTGAAGTATTTAAAATTGGTGCTTTATTGCTGTTGTTACCACAGGAAATAGGCGTGATCTAGTGTGGTGTGAATAGAGAAAGATAGTCCGCATGTTTGAGTTGATGGTTCGGTTTGAAGATAATATGAATATATGTAAGGTTATGAAACATGAAAGATGCGAGATGTTAGTCGAGAAGTATGAAGAAGCTGGGTAGAGGACAGAATGTTAAGCTGTTGATTTCAAGTAGAGAAGGGAAGCCCTTAAATATGGTTAGAAAGAAACGACTATACTAGGGGGAGAAGATTGGAATGCTTGATATGAATCATGATGCAGACCAGCAAGTGCAACCTCATAAAATCAGTGAACAGACCAGACCCACTGAAAGCCGTAGTCGACGTAGAATTGGGATGTTGCGGCTAATTTCCAGTAAGAGGAGCAGCTGTATTAAGACAGCATTACGTGTTTATAACTGGAACCCAATTTAACAGTAAGAGGTAACGGTTTTACAGTATCATTGCAGACCCGAAGCCGTTTGGGTTTTTACACAGTACTCTGTAGCCATTGTACGAACAGTACCTTATCACTCGGTTTCATTACCAACACTAAAGAAAATGTGAATAGAAGAATACGATAAGAGAATATAAGAATATCGTGAGAAAACTCGAGTGCAGCTGGCGCTCTCGATACACTTGGTGACTACAGGATCAAGATTCTTTTCTGTGCAGTCTGGGCCTTCCGCATAAAATGAGAGGTGTGACGGTTTGATTGAGCCACATTTGATAATATCTAGGACCCGTGGAGGCGGCTGGTGTAGATTTCAGTGTCTGTATTCATATTTTGCCAGGACTAAGGCAATTCTGAAGTTTAAAGCCAATAAAAGGGAGTTCTGATCTTCAGTGGGAGGTTTCGTTGACGTACGTTGCAACGCACAGTTTAACGCGAAGAGTCTTCTCTACGCAGATTGTCTATTCCTGGCTCAATCTGAAAATTAAGAGCCCCCGGGATGGAATTGATGGTTCACGGTAATTCAGAAAAATTTGGTCTCTTCAGAGTAAATGGAGACATCAAGTAATAAGTAAAGACGTAATTGACATTAATGACCGACGTAAATAGGGCTGACCACTCCTCCGGAATTTTCGTGGAATTTGATTTACTTCATTGGAAAACCTTGAAATTGCCTAAGCCAAATGAAGGACACGTACACAGTCCCGTGTAATCCTTGGTCCAACGTCTTAAAATGAACTTAGTTTTGCAGCCCATCAGCCCATCATGCATTTTGACCGAGATGGTGTACAATAACGTACCCAGCCTTCCATAACATCAGATGGGTGTATGCGAGTTATATGCATTTAGTATCATTTAAATAGTAATAGGACGGATGAGAGTCGTACATACATTCCTTTTTGTCTATTATGTTTTAAGAAACCGCGACCCAGAATAAAAGTGTATGCTCTGTGCATCGCTTGGTAGGTTATGGACCCCCGACCCGTCTTTGTGGACCACTAGTGTACAAGCGCATCTATTTACTTTTTCATACACGTCGTCTAACAAGAAGTATACCCAGGTTTAAAGGTGAATGTAAACAAAAAGCCCTCTGTTGCAGCAATGAATAAAATGGTACCAATTATTAACTTGACGAGCAACAATTTCAACGACAAACCAATTACCGGAGTAGCATTTTATACGTGATGTTATGTCGTATCAAGAAGTCAGAATAAGATAACAAACCTCAGACGTGTCAGTAGAAACGGTATCTAGTAAAAAGAACTCTGGTCAGTTTAGTTTTCAGGTGTAGATTGACGGGTATTCTTTTTTATTGTGGACAATGTTTTGTATATTTTAATTTCTAATACCGTAGTTTGAGCAAAATCTTATTCAACTCTCTGGTCGAGTTTTGGCACAAGAAAAGATATCGCAGGGAAATAAGAGCGTAAGTTGCATTTGTGTTTGATGTGTGATTAGTAAATAATTTTGTTTTAGTTTAAGTTTCCTTTGCCTTGGGGGTGGGGGGGG
>JAAAKL020010988.1:0-13968 GCA_010016065.2 Carybdea cf. marsupialis auct. non (Linnaeus, 1758) | reverse complement strand
AAGAGTGGGGCAAGGGCAAACAAAAAAAAGAGGGAAATGACGTTTGTATCGCTTTTTTGTCCCAACTCTACTTTTAAAACAAAAAAAAAAAAAAGGGGGGGGGGGGGGGGGGGGGGGGGGGGAGGAGCCAGCAGGGATCGAACTTGGGACCTCTTGCACCAAAATCACAACCTCAACCACTGCGCTTAATTGGTCAATAGTTAAGTCGACAACCCAGGATGTCGATCCCAAATTCTCAATGCCACCAGTAACCCAATTTTTTTCGTTTCGCTATCAGCTTCATCTGTGCCATCCCCATATCTAAGCACTCAGGCAGACACACTAGCAATCATGGATTACATAATAACAGCTTGTGTTGCTGGCGAGGATCGAACCAGGACTTCTCCCCCCCAATTATTGAGCACAAGTTAGCGAAAGCTGCATGAGACTCCATGGTGAAATAGATTGGGTCGATGCACATGATACATATATCGGTTTGAGGATTCTTTAGTCATGCAGTTCCTACAGAGCTGGTTTTAATGTATACATAACCTGATTTGAATGTCACATTTGTTAATTTACAGAGTTAAAAGATGATAACCTGAAACAAGAATGTCACCGTACATCAGTTGGGTTATTGCAAGAAGATGCATTGCTTCGTGCCTCACAAGCACTACTAGCTGCGCTATCTGATGACAATGCAATTACTTCTTCGGAAGGCAAATTCAATTCAATTGAAAGGAAACATTCAAGTGGAATTTTCTCACAGGATGGATTCCTTTCTTCTTCAGGGAGCTTTGAAGATGCAAAAGAAACAGCGACTTCTTGCTCAGAATCACATCTTGATACTTCAGGTTTAAACAGCACAGTATTTCTGTCCGACTCAGGAGTATTTGAGAGCCCGTCACTAACAATTCCAAAGGAGACAAGTGAGGAAATTGATAAAGCATTGTCTCATCTGAGCTCCAAGAATGAAGATTTTAATTACTGTCGTGACTCATCAACTATTGTCCTATCAGATGGAGAGGAGGGCATACCCAAAGAACCCCTGATTGGTCAACTGGAGGGCTTGCGGAATATACAGGTGTCACAAGGAAAGGAGCAAGACATTGCTTACCATAAAAAGATTACTGCTCATTCGGAGTTTAATCTACCGCAGGTAGAAGACCTTTCCAAACGTGGAAGTGCCGATGTTCATCAGAGCTTGCAGTCAGACTTGGTTATTGAGAGCTGGAGTGATATAAAAGCACATATCATTGGGTTGAGTGACACTTCAACAACTGAAAAGAGAGAAGCTGAAACAGTTTTTCTTGATCTCCGACCTAAAGTGGACTATTCCGCCAAGGGCAAGAAGGTAAGATTTGCAGTTTTACGTTTAAGGTTACACAGGATGTGTTTTAGTCGTTAAATGGCCTGGCTTATTTAAATTTGCTCACCCAGTTTATATATATAAACAAAGCTTTAAGCGTCAGCTCCGACGGACGTAACGTTTGTCGCGAAATCGCGGATATTCGTGAAAGAAAAGACCGTAGGCGAGTAACTTTATTTCATGTTTACTCTTACTTTCATCCTTGTCAATTATTTCGTATTATAACTTGCATAGTCATGTTCTTCTAGCAACATCGTGGTCAACAGCATGCCGTGAAAGCAGAGAAAGAACCTTCTAAACTGTGGTACACATTCATGTGACCTCGCTTTCATTTGTCATTGAATAATTACCGGAAGGGAAATATTGTAATCACTTTTCTGGAAAACTCTATAATGATCTTAGATTACTATCAGAATTATTTTTAGATATAAATTATGCTGATTCATGGTTACTAGGATTCTAGAAGATTCGATGTAAATAATATATATATTGTTTGACATTGTAAGTCAAGTAACTTCCAACTTTCAACTAACTTTAACTTCAACTTTACTGGAATATAAACTTGGAGATATACTGGAAGATACAGAATGAGGAAAACTTAGAACTTATCGTACCATCATTCTCTCTCGAACTGCAGGAGTACGGATTCAATGCAGTCTGTCGCGAACTGGCCTAGATGCAAATATTGCGCAAACGAGTCAAATACACGGATAACTTCAATGACCTTCCGCGACAGCCCCCACCAGCTACGAATGCACTACAATACCTCGAAGTTCATTTATTTTAGGTTTTACGTAAGATTTTGACTGTGATTGTGATTTTACGATCTGGGTAACATTCGAGAAACATATTTTCTCTTCAAATCTTGGCATCTTTTCTAGCTGCTACAGTAGTTGTTTCAAAGATGTTGTAGCAAGGTGCTTGTTAAGAATTCTTCTGAATGCCCAAAGTTACGGCTTTTTCTAACTAATAGATTTCTTTCTACTTACTAAGAGCACCTTTAAAATTCAAAAGTCTACAATTATCGACGTTGTGACAACTGTTGTGTCCTCCTTGCTATTCTTTGGTGGCGTCGAATAGACCGAATTGGAATTTACTAATTTTTACTATTTAGTATTGCTGGAAAAGACCAATCGAAATTTAATACCACGAAGAAAGGAGGAACAACGAAAGAGATACGATGATATCGATGTTACTATATCACTTGTTCTGCATACTTAATCGGTGACAGTTCGAGAATGGTCTTGTTGTGGGGCACAATTTCTACTTTGTGTTCTTTTATGTAGAGATGGAAACTATGTCTGAAATCCGTTTTCATATACTGCTTGTGTGTTCATGCAAGAATGATTATTTCTTAGGTTTTCCTTATCACCGAGTTATCGTCATTATCAAAGCCAGCATCAGCTTCCGGGTCAAACCTATCTATGGTCGTTTGTCAAACAATGGTTTGCAATGCCATAGCATTGATTGATACCTTTAGCTACAGCTGTTTTACATTCTGCCACCCTTTACTTCAGAAATCGTTTGGCTTCCTTTTCGGTTAACTGCTCGACAATCCTTGCAACTCAACTTCTGAGCGATATTGCGAACCATATACAACAAAACATATCAGCCAAGCAAGATGTGAATTATGGAAATACCAGTCTGCATTATTCACACCATTTAATCGTGTCTGGTTGCAAAATGCTCTAAAAAACATATTTTGTCGTTGAATAAGACAAGTGGTGAACTATTCTTGCAAATATTTTATAGCTTTTTTTTTCCTAAACAATTTATTGTTCAAAAGATCATGCCAGTGCGTCATCGCTTCCTCCCTTAAGATGTGTCACGTCGACCTGAAAATTCTGCTGGAGACGAAAAATAATAATCCTCCTGCTGGTGGAAATAACATCACAGTGACGTAGAGTAGGATGGCAAAATGCTAAGGAGCTCAAATATTACCAGCAGCAGTGGTAGCTAAACTTGAGGTCATGCCATTCATCATTGAGGAGGTTAAAGGTCACGATGGTGGTGAAGGAGATATAGATGTGAATAGTGGATATTCAGGGGTCGATAACAATAAATACAAGAATGCTGATGAAATGGAAGCTAAGCATCGTTGATTCTACGTCATTACAGATTCTGTTGTGTGTACATAATTACAAATTCCTTTGTGGGAGGGCTCTCTGCTCGATTAAATGCAGCGAAGGATCTTAACGACTTTCTTTTCCTTTTAGTTGACATATCAGAAATCCAATGAAGAGCAAATTGCCTCTTCTTGCTCTGCCTTTCCCAATAAATATAGCAACGACATTTTGGGAGAGCATATAAGAAACGAAGTGCCTCCCAACAAAAGTAATACATCCGCCAAGCTGCTATTGGCCCTCATGATCTTCAAAATAAAATTGGAGGATTCGAATTAGAGGAAATATTTGAGGACGTATGTGTAGCGTTGAGGAATTTCTGTACCTTACCAGTAATAGGGAGGTTCACATCCACGACGAAGATGAGAACGAAGACGAGTTTTCCACTGCGCATACCTTTTGCGCACTTTCTGTGGAGAATCGTCTTTGCAACTCATCCTCGACAGCTCGTTCAGGACGAGATTTTCTTAAAATTTCGTCCTCACCAGGACGAGTTTATTTGCCGCTTCCTGACCACCTCCTCACGGTACTACTTAAAAAAGCGTTGTAGCTCATGAACTTTACACCGAATGTTAATTTTTCTTACCTACCGGACGTTGTCGTCATCAAGATTGTATAGCCCCTAGCCCCCAAGCTAGACTGCACTCTGATAGATGCGAAATCTCCATGTCCTTTTAAAGTCGTGCACCAGCTTCGTTTTGTTCTTGATCTAAACACCCGCAACAAACAGAACGAGGACGAGCTACCTGCGTATTCCCCCCCCCCCCCCCCGCAAAGAGCTCGTACTCGCCCTTGTCCTCGTCGTCGATCTAAACCTCCCTAATAGTGGCTTAGCAGAATGTGTATTTAGCAAACTGAAGGTTCACAAGAATCTGTTGGGGAGCACAATGATGCAAAGGAGACTAAATGACTTCATTTTTTAAGTATAGAAAATGACACTTTACGATTAACTTCAACAATCCAATTGAAGCCTTTGCATTTTACAAAAGCTCGTTAAGAAATTGGGCACTATGATGTTGTGATTACATTTTGTCTGGCGATTACTGACTTCTGTTTGAAAAAGGGAGTCCCCATGACAAAAGGGCGTCGCATCGAGGCCCTCGAAAGAACTTCATCTCGGCGTCCCTGCTGCAAATCATCAAGAATCAAGCAATGCGGTGGCACAATGTGACGTTACGATTTTGAAAATTTTTGAAATACGGGGAAAAAACTCAATTTCCATATTGCCCTATTTGTGAAAATGTCCACGGCCAAAACTGAGAGTCGTGCTCTTTCCCAACACGGAGATATCAGCTTTCAAAGTTTCAAGCTTTCAAAGCTTTCAAAACATTTCTAACAACACCTTATTGTCCAATTCTGGTTTCCCGACTAAAGGAACCAAGGAATATCAACAGAGTTTTGAGATTCTAGCTTAAACTCGATATACACTACAGGTCTGGTATTTTGGGGAACAGCCTATTCTAAAGTTGCCTTTCGATAGCTGGAGTCACATCGTACAAACTTTTGATCTGTGACGTCATCACTGACCTTTCCGCATTTCTGCCAACATGGCATCTGGCATGACAATAGTTGGTAATAGCATCGATCAGATTTTCATCAAATAAATATTTACGCTCATCGGGATGTCATTTGAACCACACTCTGACAAACAAGGAAGAGGTGTGTAACATTCTTGGACTGTTACTGACGTTACTTTAAAATCGTCTAATAAGTGTTCGAGATTAAGGGGAGACGTCTGCAGGTGTGGGTATGGTTTAGTTTAAGGGGAAATCTAAACTAATCTTTAAAATACCGACTAACATCGGTCGAACGTCACGAATTTACAATACAACAAGAATCCACACCAATTCATGCCAGCATGCTAATAAATGTGATATGTTATTCGATACTTTTATCCTTTATAAGGGACAAAAACGAAACATCTATTGGTCTTTTCTCTTATTGAAGTAAATTCAAAAATGGGTGATCGATATGACTCGGGGGTAAACTCACAGTTTATTAAAACCGCGAGTGGGTTGCAAAAGTAACCTAAAATCCCATTGTACAATACAACTTGTGAAAAGATTGTTTACAATATTCGAGTAATAGGAATGATAATACATACCATATTACTTTTTTCTTTTACGTAGTCACATATCGTAGAAAATTTACCATACGATCCCGTGGATCCAATGAGCAAGAGAAGGATGTACAAATACATGTTGATATCCTATCAAAGGAATAGTATATTATCATTATTAACTCTTTTACTCTGTAAAAATGTAGTCCAATGTAACTCGTGTATCTAACTTATAAGTAAAATTGTGTTGAAATATTGATTTATACGTCAATCACCGCTCCTTCTTTATTGGAACGAGGCTGATCAGCTTTGACTGGTTGCTACCATGGAGGAATCACCCTAATTCCTCCATGGTCGTGGACGAATTACCATAGAGGACTAATACCTCCATGGTCGTTACCTTTGCCGTTGCATTGCATTACTTACAAAGTTTTGGCCATTGCCACGTTCAGTTCACCAGCAGTCGAAGCTGGTCGGTACAGTCCTTGTCATCATTCTTATCATGAATTCTTAATAACTGAAGAGATAGAGTTGAATAGGAGAATGAAGTTTCTTACTGATAATGGAGCTACTTAACACTGTGCTATACTGGTATAAACTCTATCAAATTGTACTTATACTTATAAAAAATATATACACAGTAAAAGGAAAACATGATTTCAGTGTATTCTATAATTGGGGAGGCTGTCAACTAAAGTCAATAGCCTCTCTCCAAATATGAAGGTGGTGGTTGTAAATTGGACCTTAGTTATTCTCAGGTTTTAGCCACCAATTATCTCGTTACTTAGAACGTTCTATGCCTTTGCTGCTTTAGCCATTGCCACATCGCGATTTTAACAAGAAAAACAAATAAAATTATATATCTTATTAGACGAAGAGTTGTAAAGAATACTAGGGCACTCGGGAGATTGGGGGTTTGTTTAGCCAACATCACTAAGGGAAACATACGAAGGCAAGAATGTAACAAAATAACCCAAACTACGTCCTTTAAACTCGACCTAGCAGTTGCTGATACTTGCACATGTACCTTATATAGAAGAAAAGAGAGACATAAGATTGCCTGGCTTGATAAATTATATCATCGGATGGAAACCTGTTATCGGCTACGCATGTCAGTGTCCGGAACGTGTGTATCGCTGACTGTGACGATGATCATTTTTGCGCGCGAAAAAATAAAGGTGCGCAGACTCTAAGTCACTAATGACCACTATTGAACGTGTTACAGAAATTAGGCTCCATTAAACGTTTCTTTTACATAATCTTCGAACTACATTGCATCATAAAGGCTCTTTTTGCTTTCAATGGGCTCTTGGCGCTGCCTAGCAAGGGAAATTCAAGCAACTGAACGCTTTTCCACCTGCCACTCTTTGCTACTGACACATGCCTCTTTCTAAGTGTCAAACTCGTGCGTACATTACATTTCGGTGAAAAGGAAACGGTATATTTAATGAAAATTGAGGCCAATACTACCCAAGACCCGGTAGAGCATTAACTCTTATTTACGGAAACTTCCGATTTTGCAGCTCACTCCGAATCGGTCATGTCCTATAAAGGTAATGTTGTCACTCCCACCTAACCATCTCTACTTTGGATCTTATTGTCCGAGCAGATGAGGTCACTTATGTCAGCTAAAATGTCCCAAGATCACATATTAAGGTCTCTGGTGGATGGTAAAATTTGCCTGAAACTTTAATGTCTACATATGTTCTCCGGCGGATGCTAGGATGAAGTGAGCCTGAAAACTTGAACAGCTACAGTGTTCTCTAAAATATAGTGAAATCACCTTGAATAAATGCTCGAACTACATACACAGACTGCAAAATCATATTCTGAAAACAGCTAGCTTTTGTTATTTCCTGAATAGCATTGTCAAATACTAACACTTTGGGGGGCAATCCTGTTTGCAATGGAGCTTGCTCGGACACGTTCCACGAGATCATGGGGGCATTTTCCCTCGCCCTTTCATCAAAGAGAGGTAAAGGATTAGAGTTTGTCAATGCTTTTTTAAATGTAGGCAGCATCAATTAAAGGGATGGATCACTTGATCTTTCGATGCATTTGTGTAGCTTTTCCATAAAGCTCGAGTCAAGAGTACGGTCATTCAGACACAAACTTTAACCACCAAGGCTGATTTTTACAGAAGCATGCGTAATAACGTTTCTACTCTGTTCCTCTGAGAATTTGATCCTAACAAAAAATGCAAATTACATAATCTTGGAGAATGACGTGACAACAAAACACGTGAGCGAACATCTTAGTTTTTCACTCTTGCAGCGGAATCTACTTCAAGTTCGCAGAAACTCAGCGTTGATTATCAGGGTTGGCGGAAATTATGACGGTATGGTAATATTTGATATATTTGGGAAGGAAACTTCAAAATTTTGAGCATGACATGTCCCTATCATGTCCCAATGCTCGAGCTGAGGTCGGCGCAAATTCATATCCCCCCCTCCCCAAATCGAAAATAAACTTGCACATAAAGTATTATATTATGTGAAAAACGTAATGGGAGTACGTTTAGTTGCAATACACAGGTTTGAATATACTTATACTCCAATCCAAGATTCAAAAACAAGTCAAAAACTTGACCTATTTATCTCGCTTGAACGATGATTCCGTGAATCTTGAGAGGAGTCAACTGTATTCAACTTGACGTAGTTTACAGGTTTTATTAATAGGCTAAAATGTAAAAGTGAATAGAGGGTCCAGTAAACGGAAAGGCATACTTAACTGGGCACTTTTCCAGATACCCCCCACCGCCTCATTCAGAGACAGAATCCCCCACCACCTTTTTTACAGAGTCAGGGTCAGGGTTAGGGTTAGGGCTAGGGTTACAGTTAGGGGGGGAAAGGTGGTGGGGTTACTCTTTTTCAGTGCAGTTTTGAACAATAGTGGTGGGGGAACAATAGTATCTGGAAAAGTACCCTTAACTGATCATACCCGTTAGTACGAATGAAATCAAGCCGATCAAAGTTCAGAGAACATCATCCCTGGTAGACGACCAAGAGAAGTCGTTCTCGTGTCTGAATCTTAACTCCAGAGTATGAACTACAGGTATACAAAGCATTGGTGAATATTCTGGCTTAACAGTTCTTGGCAAACACTGCACGTACGGAAATACAAAAAGAATTGGGAAGAAATACGACGCTGTAAAAAAGGGCTATTCTTTTTTTCCCGAAAGCTTATTTCTTCTCTGTTTTTGAAAAATCCTTATTTCTTCTCCCCCGGGGGACGCTGTTTGCCAGAATATCCACCACTGCCACAAAGAACCCCTGGGTATTAAAAATGAAAAGCAGTTTAAGTAACTGGCAAATTTGCTTGATATACAAGTTTCTTTTCGGTAGGAGCAGCTAGGGGTGCGTATCTACATCTACAACCTGAGGACTACGCAAAATAAATTTGACACCTAACCTTTTTAAGTGGCAACCACGCAGCTACAAAAATAGCTTTCCCAGTCTAACGTCATTTATCTCACTTTGTTCACTGCGTCAAAGGTCTCTTAAGTCTTTACGTCAATGCTACTGCACTGCCGATGCCGACAGGACCTCTTGTTCTTCGACATGTTGATTTTTCTCTCAATTTGTATTTCTTCTCAAGAGGTGACCTTGCAAGCTACAAAACTAGGGGTTTTTTGTAGACCACTCCCAGGGAACTTCGACGCCACCACTGGTCATTTAATTTCTTCAATAGAAATCCATGCGAACGTCTTGTAGTTAAGCTCACTTCATGAGTGGGTCTTACAAAACTAACCCTAGAAAAACCCTAACCCGTAGCCGTAACGCTACCCCTATCCCTAAGTGAACTTGTTAGTAGCACCTACTCAGCTATGAGTTGACAAATTAAATCTTCTCCCTTTCCTTGTTAAGCATCCCTCGGTATCCTCTTGAATCTTTAATTTTCATTCTCCTTATTTATTAAGGCCCCCACTCCATATCTTCGAAACTAGGTCCTCGCCCCATCAATACCCCTCAAGAGAATCTACAAATATGAGCGGCATCTCAGAAAGGCATCGAACACGTAGAAGCTTCGGCATGGTCTTCCAACGTTCGCATTGTATAATCTAACCAAGAGTAACCGGAAGTAGGAACACAACAACAATAATAATTTAACCTCAACACAGGAAGAATGTCTGACAAGATGTAACGGTATATGATATGCCGCTCAAAAATGGTCAGAAAAACGCGTGGAGTATTATACAAGATATCTCGTATGGCTCACAAACGGCTGTTCATCGATTCGATATACAGTTCTAAGCTTGTTAGAAAGGAAACTCATTTGCCGGGCATGCTCGTGCACTCTACTTGCGATGCGTGCTCTCTTCGTGTCAAAATGGGAGGCCTGGTTAAACCTACGTGGCATGAATCAGCAGATCATGATGTCAGTGCTCGCGTAGATATTTATCTGAGCAAGGTATATTTATTTGGGCAACAGCTGTGGATAACAAAGGTAGCCTTATCGTTACTGAGTGTCAGTCGTTTGACACTTAATATCTAAGCCTGCAATTGCCTAGCGTGATCTGCAGACGAAATATAGTTAGCGACCATCTGAGCAAATATCTTTATGGCCTGCTAGCTTGACATGATATAGCTAGGAATTGTAAAACATCTCACATGTCCGCTGGAAATTGCAAAGGCAAACTGCTCCTCCTAACCAAGTGGTCTTCCTTAAAACGTTGACGCAAACCGAAAGGGTAAATCCCAACATAAAAAAATGGTGTGAGATCAGAAATAAATAAAAGAGTTTACAAACAAATTAACAAGTATCAGTAAAAAATTGCACTTACTCAGTATGATTTTTCCTTTCCAGAAATGAGATCGGTTTCTCTACTGAACAGACGAAGAGTGTATTACTTTATGTGAAGATTAACAATCTCTGTCGCTGAATCTTTCACTGGTGCAACAAAAGAATCGCTGCAAGATAGGGTCGCAGATCAAATCATGTTCACAGTCGAGTTCAAGTCACCTGACAGTATGATTGACATAACCTTTGTTAATAAATGAATTTTCATCTTGCATTTCCTTTTTTAACCGGAACATCAATTTTTTATCGTTCAACGACTTTTTAAGTGTAAAACAATAGATGCATAGAAATGGAAATAGCAGTAATGACAAATCAAATCAATAAAGTAACAGTAATGTGATCAAACGCCTTCAGTAAACTACAATCTCCAGGATGACCCCTATTAGAACAAGATTCCTCATTTTACGGTCTTTGCCGACTCATCGCTTTATTTTAACGTCACCGGCAGTTGCCATAAGTTATTCTCGAGTTATTCCTCTTCTGTGCAGGCATCGCCGGTTCACATGAGGGAACAGGAACCATTGGGAGTCTTCGCTCCCAAGCAAACTTAAGGTAGAAAATGAGAGCTAAGCCGGTCCAAAGAAAGTGAGTTTTCAGGCGTATTGTTTTAAATCAAAATCCCTAAAGAATCCTCTCATTTAACGAAAATATCTTACGTTTCTCGTAGCGAAGTGACTTAATTTACACTGAGGGAAACCCCACAGTTCACTTTGGGGAATGTATGCAATTCAAATCCGGAAGGTGAACTCTGGCCTGGATCGTACCGTGGTGACCATGCCAGTTGTTTCACTTAATAAAAGTAGAAATCAATGACATATAATTGATATCACACAAAAATATGGTACCTTGCCGAGGTTTGTTTTTCTACTTTGACTTTGAATTACACCGGTTATGTGACTTATGTCAATAAAATGCTGATAATTATATACCCCTACGGTGCACCGGCAACCATTTGTGTCTAGCCATTGTCATCACACTGACCATGTTCTCTCCCTTATCAACTAGTATATGAGTGCTATCACTCTGTCATCTGTGGTGACTCATAATTATAGGAAGTCATAATTATGGGAGATCAAAACATCCTACTATACATCTGATGTACATTACGAGATGCGCATGCCAGGGGCGGGGCAACGTACAGCAGATTGGGGGGCCAAGTAGGCTGGGTTTAACTTTACTTTTTCATATTCCACCAGAGATTATGAAACTCTGATTCCACTAAGGTGCTTTTGATCATTGTGTGGAAAAGGGTGCTTCGTGAGGTGTAACAATTCAACAATTTTAGTAGATAAAAAACTTTCGTGGTGATATTATCCATTGACCTAAGTCTACAACCCATTTTGAGTTAAAGTACACGAGGCAAGAAAATGAGATTTGACAAACCTTGGGGGGCATAGCCCCTTCTGCCCCCTGTTCCCCCGTCCCTGCATGCCTAAGCTCAGCCCTAGGAACTTAACCTTTTGTTGCTAAAAAAATCAATGCTCTGATTTGTATGACCTTCGTAACTACGGACCTTTTCAGTTCTCCTTCATTGCGATTTCGACTTGTCTGATAGTGAGGCTACGTGAACAACGCTATGGTTAGTTCTAACCACGGAGTATTAGTCCTACAACTCTTTGGTTTTGATAAAGTCAGTCAACCCCGACCTGCTAGGACATAAACAATGAACAGTGCCGGATTATTTTATGAGCACGTTTGTAGTTCACTCAAAAAATTTTGCCAAATCACTTCTGTAACGTGCCAGATTGCAACTCCTGGACTGGGAAACAAAAGAGCGAAGTAGTTTGACCCTCAATTAAAGGACTTTCTTTTCGACGAAGAGGAAGATAAACATAAGAATTGATACGAATGATTGGAAGAGAAGGAGAATGAGAAACTAGCAAATTCTCGAGACTGTGTTCCTTTAGTTTATTGCTGTTAAATGACCAATATGGTGCTTTCTAGTTAGAAGCATCCTCAGTTTCAAGTCGTTTGAAATAGAGACTACACATCAAATTAGGAACAGAAAAGGTGTTTATAAAAATTCGACAAGTGGCCATTAGCCAAACTTCAGAATTTTCAAGATAATTTCGATATTTCTTCAGAAATATTGTTGTATACCAACACCACGCCCAAATATTATTGTAAGACACCCCAACGCAGGAACAGAGAAGCTAAAGAACATCATCAAGTACCATCACCTGAATGATGTTACACTTTACCCACTTTACTTAAAAGAGGAAAATCAATACCCGTATGTATTCAAATGGCTAGAAGACAGACAGGATTGGATGCGAACAGGGTATCACGAATATGTTCACAACATTTTCTCATTGTCTAAACGCAGTCAGGAAGGCATATTGCTATGAGGTAGTCAAGGTGTCGGTTTTCCTGAATGTGACACGTGATGAAGGCAATAAAAACCATACAAACATGCGGCAGAAACAACTGAACTAGCAAGCTATCTAATAACGCTACTTGCCAAATATTGAGACCCAAGAGGAGTTTTAAATAGGAGTTCACGGCAATGGATTACGATACTGGTCAGTGTTAGTGGCAGAAAGAATGAGAAACACCTAGCCAACACAGCAATAGTGTACTTATCCGGACATATTTTCTTTCTTTCTTTACGTAGTTTCTTTAACTTTATTTTCTTAAATAAATATCTTAAAATGCCATTAAATATGCTTACAACAAAAGAAATTTTCTTCTGATGTTTTAGAAATACGAAATGAAGATGATATACACATGTTAGAAAAATAATGTTTATAGTGACCTTTTTTTCCGTTTTTTTATGTATGTCAACACATGTTTAATCAGCTTTCAAATATCACGAAAGAAAACAAACAATAATTTCAAACTTTGTTGTAACTTCAACAAAATTTGGAACAAAACTACCTTCTGAAAACTAAGAACACAATGACGAGGCAAGGAATGAAACATTAGGCTTTCTTGAAATTGACAAAGAGAGCTTTGACAAGTCCAAACATGGAATATACCAAATTATAATTTCAAAGCCATTTTAGAATTCTAAGAAATCTACCACAGTAACTGCAAAAAGGCAAAAGAAAATATTCAAAACTATACTGTTCAAACAAGGCAAATTCAAAATTCTAAGAAATCTACCACAGAAACTAGTGAACAGCCAACTTAGCATAATAAACCCGAAGTTTTTTATTTGGACAGTTTCTAAAAATTCAAGGAAAGCACGGACAAGTCAAAGTATGGAACAAAGAAAACCAAAATTTTAAACAAAGTCCTCATCAGAAAACACCAAAAATTCTAAGCACCAAACATTTTAAACAATAAATACAAGCTAATCCAGTTTCGGAATTCTAAAAAACATACCACAGAAACGATGTAATCCCCAAAGTGGATGTACCAGAGCTTATCTTTGAAATAAATTCACTTTCAGCATGTTAAAAACTAACACGGAAAACTAGGAATTGCAAACTAAATATCCAAGATTATGAGATTCTAACAACAAACCCACGGAACGTAAAAAATCTGTAAAAAAAAACAACTAAAAAATAGCAAACTAAATGTCCCCAGTTATAAGGTTCAAGCTACACATCTACAAAATACTATAAAGCCCAGTACAGGTAACTTAAACCAGGAGACAACATTCTTCCACGCTCACCCCCTAATCTACTGAAATA
>JAAAKL020010987.1:0-13968 GCA_010016065.2 Carybdea cf. marsupialis auct. non (Linnaeus, 1758) | reverse complement strand
CTGTAAACTTCTGACGACTATTTCTAGCTTATTATTCATCACGTTGTCGGATGAAGAGTTTTTAATCGGATAGCGGTGTGTATTCAAACAGATCGAACACATATGAAACATATTAATGTTGTAGTTTTGTGAGGAACATTTAATACCAATTCCTTCTTTATACATGTAGCAAATTCATGAAATCTGCCCAGATTTAGTGAATCATTTGACTTTCATTGCTATATTTTTGAACTCCGGAACTCTTTTATGTATAAAATGGAATTCAGTCTTTTTGAAAATGGGTAGGCCGATTAACCTTCAGGAGTATGAAAATGTCTAGCATGACAAATTCCTATTGATAGCTTTCAGGCTTGGGTATGCTTCCTGTTTGCTGGTCATAAATGAAACCATCAGTGCACGTCACAATATCCTCTCTTCCTTAGTGACATTAAATTGAGGGATGAGGGATATGCATATTGGGGGATTGTCAAAGCATGAAGCTCTTGCACTTGCATTTATTTGTTTGTTTCTTATAATCGTAAATATAACACATTTAAGAGCTTCAGAGGTTTAAGTTACTGTTTGAATATTCACCTCTAAAATTTGTATTTCATGTTCAAAAGACTTAAAATGGAGGATACAGTAACTACTATTAAAAAACGAAGATGCATACAAACTTGCTTTGATTCCTTTAGAGTGCGGCAAAATTAGCTACGATCTTGAAGTAATCAATCGAAACTACAAATGCACATCCCAACATATCTTAGGCTGAGTAAAGAGTTGGACAACTAGAGCACTCTATATTTGCATTAAGCAAGGTGCGGTCAAAATATAGAAAGTTTTGTCACTTCTAAGAAGCATTCTCAGATCGAACTGGTGCTACGCCTTGCAATCTCTCTTAAAATGTACTATTAAAAAGGAAGAGCTATCAACAAGCAGCAAAAATTTCATATTCTTTCAGCAATTAGGAGGCTACGTACCTGTTTCGCAATGGCTTCCAGTGTAATCTGTTCCACAATCGCATACATTAGGGCTTGTACATGTTCCTCCATTCTGGCAGTCAGGACTACACAAAGCTGCAAATAGGAAAACGTCACAAAACAAATGTTACAATAGATCATTAAACTAAGTTTTAAAATCTCTACTGTCACAAAGGGAATATGGCAAACAAACAAACAGAAAGATCTACTTGGTGTTCCTGAGTCAAATGGAAAGGACTGAATTGTTTTTAATACTACTGAGTAGTGGACCTCAATGTCAACATTGGAAACTAGTTAGGCGTCTAGAGTAGAGGGAATGTATTGCTCCAGTTTACTGCAAACCACTTGCTAAATCACTACCTGGTGAAAACAAGCTTTCCATGATCGATAGGAGGTGGTGGAGTACTTTCTCTATCGTCCATCAAAGACTATAGCATAAATATTTTTAATGTGAATGACATAAGGGATCATGGGCTTTCTTCTGTCATGATATACATGACATTTACTGTTTGTCGTTGTCTTAGATACCTTGTAGTAGCGTGTAAACAATTAATGAAATAGGCACACTATATACGTAAAGTCCACGAAACAGCTGCTATCAACATTTTGTCACATCTGCTGTCGATATATGGTTAATCCTTCGCAATGCAGAAACTTTTTATTAAATTTCTTTTATTATCCACTTTGATGTCTATATTGAACCCAGCAAAAAATTGAGAACCAGAAGTATAGTATAATTAATAAGAAGAACATTTTTATGTTTTTAGTACTTACCAGTTTCGCAAAGAGTTCCAGTATAGTCTGATCCACAATCGCAAACATGTGGTACGGTGCATGTTTTACTATTCTGGCAACTAGGACAGACCACTGTTGGAAAAGCATATGTTATAAAACACGTATAGATAAGAACGGAAATGAATTTGATATGCAAATAAAGAACTTAGTGCAAACTTATATTGGAGTTTGGACATTGCAAGTGGTGGGTCAAAAATTCCTTGTAGCGCAAACAACTTGACCCAGCTAGTGATTTTATTCTTTCCATCGCGAGTACACAAAACTATAAAAAAATGTTCCAATGAATTTTCGATAGGAGAAAAGAGCTCGCCCTGAAAAACCAGCAATAAACTTTCAAGAGACCTTCCCTGTCGCAGATAATCCAGGGGCCAGTTGTTTTACGTCTATCCGTTGTTGAATGCAAGGGAACTAGGACAAGTCACACACACTCACACTCACAAGAACAAAGACAAGGACAAGAACAAGGAGAAGAACAAGAACAAGGACAAGAACAAGAACAAGAACAAGGACAAGAACAAGAACAAGGACAAGTGCTACAGTTTTAATCCTGATGAGAGTTACTTTACTAGGTTTAAAACATATAGAAAATAACTGGTAGCAATCAGCTATTTCACATGAAATTTGGCTAAATTGTTCTAAAAGGGGACTGTTCTAGGCTTATTATCTGATAACCCTATTCAGGTTTCAATGATAGTGAACATAAAACTGATTAAAGAGAACTGCCTAGCATAAAATTCATACAACTGTGGCATCAAACGAGCTTTATTCTAAGCAATTGAAAGGCATTGACGTTGCTAGGGTTATGCTTGATATGCTAAGCATACCCTAGGAGAGGCCTTCAAGGTAAAATAGCATTCCATGGTTCACGTCTGTCTCTTGATTTAAAAACATATCGGAATACAAAAGGATGTTTCATCATTTTATTCTCTGTTTTCACACTCGATAAATTGTAATGCACCCATCTCCCAAATGGACTTCTATATGTCTTGTAAAACTTTGCCCTGGGGATCTCCATGGAGCATGCCCTAAGATGCATAGTGTTATTAAACATACCCATCAAAGATGATCGGGCTACTTTTTTCAGTTGGGGATTTGCATAGTTTGCTAAATGATTGATCATTATTGGCATGTTTGTTTGGTAAAGACGTCATCATTTTCATTTTTTTGACATTGTTTATAACATGTAAAGAGAGATATTAAACAGCGTACCAACTAGTTCCCCCTTCCATCCCAATCTTGTCGGGGTTAAAACCTACAGTTAGGAAGATACCAGTGGAGGAGAATCATGAATGAATACAATATCGATGCAAAATGTCCTGATGTTGAGAGAAATCTGTCTCCTATTAACCCTACTTTTGACATTTCTTATACTTAAATGTAGAGTAAGGTTGATCGGGACAATACAATTGAGTGTCATTCCTAGATATAGGGAATTTCGACACTTTCTTCCATCTGATCCGAACAGAATCTCTGCTGCTGCAATGCCACAAAAATAGGTTTACTAGACTTTTAAAATGGAATGACTTCAGATGCATCATTCAGCGTAAGGTTAGGAAAATCAAAACAAGTTTCAAGATTCTACCTTTAGTAATTTATAAGGTTTTATCAACATTACCTGAAAAATCTCAAGATTACAGATAGCCAATTTGGGCTACTAAAAGAGATCGTGGTTATGTTTTACAAGTCAACTCAAAGTAGTCGCTGAATTCTTTCCATAATTAGGGTAGTGTCACATCTCATTAACAATGCATACAAAAATATTCCATTAATGCATGAATTTTTGGCTTCTGGGAAAGCAAATATCATTATCTACTACCTGCTTTTGTTGATGCTCAAATTAGACAAAGCACAAATAGCTTGCTGAAGGCAATCGATAGTGTGTCTGAATAGCCATGGTACTTGGTGTATTACGATTTAACTATGGTGACATAGGCCTACTTACTAGTTTCGCAACGGGGTCCAGTGTAATCCGTTCCACAATTACAAACACCTGGACTAGAACATGTTCCTGAATTCTGGCAATCAGGGTTACACACAGCTGTAAAATAAAAATGAAAATAAAAACTCAAATAAGAAACGTTATTTTAAAAAGATCGAGTGAGACAGGTAAGCAACTAACGGCTATAACTACTAACTGTGGAAGACCGGATCGTAATAAAGTCACGAGTTAGGAAATAAACGATTATAATATGAATGGAACTTGACTATAAAATAGGGGGGGGGAGGTATTTTTTATTAGTCATCACCTCACATTTTACAGAATGAGTTTGAAAAGCTATTAACACATTGTACTCACGGAATTTTATCATTAACTCCAATTTAACGTTTAATGGTAATATATTGATTTTATTACTGCCGCATCCCCCAATGTCAGTATCTTATAAAAATTAGTCTCCCACCTTTTTCATTCGATCCATTCCTACAAATAAATATAGACAAATAGGGTAACTCGTTTGTCTTCACTGTCAAACTCTGAAAATCCTTACTTCATACTAACCATTAGAAGAATCTATTAAGATAATTAAAGAATATAAGCATTTGTGTAGAAAGGGGCGTTGAAAGTAAACTGAAATTTAGCTTTCTGGCATGTGCTCAAGCAAATTGGCTTCTTAAAATCATTTTTAGCTTTCGTTTCTGAGTAAAAAGATTGATGATTATAAAATGTGAACAGCGCAGCACTCATAAGTGGTAAAAGCTGCAGTTTTACATTTCTCGCTCCTCGTTTTCATTTATATTTGATTCCAGGTTTAGGGGAGATCATTTTCAGATACAAGAATAAAGAAGCTTAAGAAGCAAGTATAAGTGAAAGTTCTTCGCTGGCAAGATATTCTGCCGTTGAAAGATTGATGTTTCAACCGATTCCCAAGAGGCGGGGGTGTAAGGTTTCTTTTAGACAGAGCAAATGTTTTTTAAGGTCTTTGTGCATTTTTTTTCATGATAATGATGTTGCCGGCCACATAGTTATAGACAATGTGACCATCGAGGTTCTCACAAGGCTTACAGATCATAAAGATCGCTTCTTATTCCCCGCGCTTTTTGCTTGGAATTTAAAGAACATCCTCCGGACAGTGGTCTTGTCAGTTTCAGATTACGTTTCCGATAATGTTTCTGATGATGTTTCCAATAATGTTTCCGATAATGTTCCCGATAATGTTTCCGATCATGTTTCCGATCATGTTTCCGATCATGTTTCCGATAATGTTTCCGATGATGTTTCCAATAATGTTTCCGATAATGTTCCCGATAATGTTTCCGATAATGTTTCCGATCATGTTTCCGATCATGTTTCCGATCATGTTTCCGATCATGTTTCCGATCATGTTTCCGATCATGTTTCTTATCATGTTTCCCTAACATAGACCATATTCAGTTGTGATCACTTTGACTCTATCCAAAATAGGAATTAGCATAGGGCCTGGGCATTCCCTAAAAAATTTTCACTTATTTTTTTGATTGGACTGCTCTAATTAGATGTATATGGTTCGTATAAAGTGCTTCGGGCATACATGGGCCTCGCAAAATGTGTAAGTTTGGAGCTAAATCAGAATCATACTTGTTGAATTTATGATATTTGAAAGAGGACAAGAAAATTTGTTGCTCTAGGGCATCTGTGTGTAAGAAAGAAGACAATTGGAGAGATGCAAAAAGTTTGCTTTAAGTGAAGATGCTGAATTCCTACTTCAAATGATATAGTCATTGAGAGTATTAGAAACCAAAATCATTAAGCTATTCATTTCTACAATAGTTTCATCAGATCATCACGAAAGTGTTTATGACCAAATGCAGCGAACACCAGATTTGCTTCGGATGCCAGCGCTGTCCCCTGCAAGGTGTCACAAATAGTTTTGATCGTCTTAGCAACTCTATCTAGTCTATAGAAGCTATAATATCGTAGACATATGGGTAGGTAATCACCAGCCTCGCAGTTGTCATCTCCCACCAAGAGTATAACTAAAACTGCATAACTGCTACCATTCAAGAATGGAAACACAGATAATACTTTTGAAGGATGGAATCGTGGATTCTTCGAGTTGATTGCACCATCATCTAAATGTCTTGAATCTTGACTGGCTTACGAAGGACTACATTTTTCGTAATTTGGGAAAGGAGACATTTTCAGTTCTATGTACATGTAATCTTTTAAACTTGCTTTATTTACTGCCTTATGCTGCTACTTTTCCACGAGATCATAATCTTTCGGGAGTAACCGTTCAGCAATATGCGTAGCATCACGCCAGCAGTGCTATTAGTTCAATGTACACACTGTTAGCAAAAAAATTATCGGCGGACGAGTGTTGGTAAACAAATTTCCTATAATCCTTAATCAGCGTCTTTCGAGTACAATAAATGTTTGGAAAAATACTAGTTTCGTTTTGTGTAGTAGATGGGGTCTTTCTATTGGAAGAAGAGGTGCATAGAGGAAAATATGGCTGGTAAACAATTTTATAATTGTGAAATGTTTCAACTCTACTACAAAATAAATTAATCATCAACTGTTTTTTAAAGCTTTGTTAAAAATCTATACCCGACATAGAACACTAAAAGAATTATCTCTGTGATTAAGTTTACAGGAACAAGAAAATGTCGCTTTGCTTACAGAAAACGGGAGTAAATTTTGTGCATAATGTAGTAAAACATTTATTTAAGCAACAGAAATTTACCAGTTTTGTTTTTGGATGATCGGAAACACAGTCAGGTATTTTATTAGGCAGTGGATGTTTATGAGGTCAGGTGCAATTGTGTATTTTTAAAGCTGTGAAAATTAGCATTTGTCGGGCACACACATATGTGTGGGCCTTTCAATACGTTAATGCTTCTCCTTCTAAAATATGGATCTGTGTCTCCCTGACGTCCGATTTAGAGTCGCTCCTTAGAAGTGTTAGCCAATTTTTATGCTCCTCTTCCTAACAGTTCTACATCCATCCCTGTAAGATGCCAAAGGAAAGGAAGCTACGTTTTATAAAAACAATGTTACAAAGGAGCCCCCATCCTATAAGGTGACAATTAACTAACACATTAATTTAAGATCGTAACACCTCTTCCTCCCTGTTTATCCATTTTGACATCACCTATACTGAGACGAGAATAAATCAAATTAACTAGAATCTGGGGTCTAAATTACCTGTTTGGCACGTAATTCCTGTATACGTAGACGGACAAGTACAACTATTGGGAGAGCCACACGTTCCTCCGTTCTCACAAGCAGGATTGCAGATAGCTGTAAAAAATTAAGTGTAACAAAATGTATATTTATGTAAGTAATAGAGATGTAGGAATGAACATTTCCCAAAAGTTATTTAAATTTCAAGGCGATGGCATGAGAGTCTACATAGAATTTGTAGCAAAATTTACAGCTAGCTTTATGAAGTTGTATAGGACATTTGATATCGACCGCTCTTCAAAACAATAGTCTTTGGACTCTCCTAACCATGTCATTGCTACTCAAGTAATCACATCACGGAATATCAGTTTCTTTTTCAAACAGATACCGCATCAGTTGCTTGCAATAGATTTAATGAGAATATTTTGTAGAGTGCTGCAAAGTGCTTCCTACCACACAGCCTATCAGGTCGTCATCTTAGCGACATAAGTGCACATACCTGTAAACCACGCAATGAAGAAAAGCTATGAATGCAGGAAAATTCTGTTAATGTTAACAATTTCCAGGTCACGAATGACCCTCTGTTTTACAGCTGAACATGTTTTTGTCATAGTCAATATAAAGTCGATGGTCTTTAAAAGTCACTCATTGTTGCATCCCCTTAAATGAATTCTTAAAGTAAAATCCCCAGTTGGTAAGCCAATCATTAAGCCTGGTCATCATAACTGGAGTGCGAATATTGACGGAAGAATCACAAAAAGAGGGCTACGAACAATCTTAAATCAAGGGAATGATGTGTGGCTCGAGGTTGCTAACTTGTTGCTATTTGAGGATAGATCAGCATACAGTATTCATATAAGTACACCAGACGATGGAGCATTATTACATATGCTAGAGACGGAACGGCTCTGTTGCAGTGCATGACCTACAGGCATTAACTGCTAAACATCCACACGTTCAGTATTTCGTTGCTTCTCTATTGGAAGTATAGAAAATTTAAGGCGTGCATTCTTGAGCTAGCAGCATTCTTTGCCATTCGCGTTCGGTAGCAGCAACCCCAACGTAACAAACGCATGAAGCGGCAACGAAGGAGTATCACTCAACTTTTAATTTAACGATGTTGTTGCATCATAAAACGATCTGCTCCTTGATAATACTAGACTTAAACGCCATCTACACGAGATAAATAAGAACAGGTTCATATAGTTTCGTTCCCTAATGGATGCAATGCCACGTTTTTGCTTAGCGTTGACACGACAAGGTTTCTGTAACGGCTCCATTCCCTTAATAACAACACTGATCCCCTCCATTCCCTTAATAACAACACTGATCCCCCAACACTGATCCTCCTATATACAGTATTTGAAGACGTTCTCTAATTACTGAATAGATGGAAACAGTTGTTGGTCTGTTTGACGCTGTAAGATTTAATTCGATCAACAGGCTTATTCTATTGTTCCTATATGATTGTGCGTTTCGATGTGATCAATTTGTTATAAGTTGCGCCAATCAATTTATCACAAGTTGCGCCAATCAATTTGTCATACGTTGCGCCAATCAATTTGTCATAAGTTGCGCCAATCAATTTGTCATAAGTTGCGCCAATCAATTTGTCATAAGTTGCGCCAATCAATTTGCCATAAGTTGCGCCAATCAATTTGTCATAAGCTGCGCCAATGAACCACATTATATTGTAGTTTCTCTTTCGCATTTTAAGAACTTATTTTCATATTATTTCCTATCGGTTCTGCTCCCAGCATTTTCACGCGCTTGAAGGGGAAACAAATCCATTTACTCCTGCTGCAGCAGCGTATCCGAATGTTAATGCAACCAAGAGTACCCGTACAAAAGAAAGCTGTATCTTTCCCAATCTGGTAAAGGATTGATGTTGATCCTTTCCCACCTAAACTGGGTCTTAGGAGCCTTTAAAAATTATCAAATTATAATGAAAGCAACTGAAATGGCCAAAGGAAAGGTCCCCATCATGAACCATAGCTAGATCAGCCAATTTTCTTACAATCTAATATTGACTAGAGGGCAACCTTGACTATGCATGGCACTTCGACTGTCTTAACACAACTTTCGGGTACTTTCCCTGCTCTACAGTATATAAAAAAAGAACACTAATACGTGGGTGTAGAATATCTGAAGTAAAGCTAGAGTCCATCTTGTAGTAATGTATCCTATATCAAAAGAACAATAAAACCGTGGATGTTGAATGTTTGAAGTAAAGCCAGAGTCCATCTTGTAGTAATGTATCCTCTGCTTAAATAACAACAATACGTGGATGTTGAATGTTTGAAGCAAAGCCAGAGTCCATCTTGTAGCACTGTATCCTCTGCTTAAATAACAATAATACGTGGATGTTGAATGTTTGAAGTAAAGCTAGAGTCCATCTTGTAATAATGTATCCTCTGTTTAAATAACAATAATAGGTGGATGTTGAATGTTTGAAGTAAAGCTAGAGTCCATCTTGTAGTAATGTATCCTCTGCTTAAATAACAATAATAGGTGGATATTGAATGTTTGAAGTAAAGCTAGAGTCCATCTTGTAGTAATGTATCCTATACCAAAAGAACAATAATGGGTGGATGTTTAATGTTTGAAGAAAAGCTAGAGTCCATCTTGTAGTAATGTATCCTCTGCTTAAATAACACAAATACGTGGATGTTGAATATTTGCAGTAAATCTACAGTCCATCTTGTAGCTATGTAGTACATACCAGCTTCATGCTATCCTTGAGAGATAGTGGCTAATCTTACGATCGAAGCATGACCACTGCCCTACTCATATCTTCTTTAAAAACCTTACTTCAACGATCAATGGGAACCGAGTAATCTATAACTTAGATAGGAGACTTACCTTGGTCGCAATTTGCCCCTGTATAACCAGTGTTGCATGTGCAAACACCAGGACTGGTACATTGTGAATTTGTAGGGCACGAGGCACAAATAGCTAAAGTGAGAAAATGTTTACAACATTAAAACTAAAATAATATGTAAGTAATGTCATTTATGTAAGTGACGATTTTGCATAAAAATACTAAAATAATGCTTATCCATAAATCTTTGTCAAGCTTTTTAAAATGAGGACTCTTTAACCCTATTCGTATTGAACTTTTTGATGCATGTCTGTATTGGGGGGGGGGTTGATTTCCACCCCCTCGGCAAATAGACATTCTTAGTCTGACACTGTTAAAGTGTGGCATACTGATAGTGCAAGATGTAATGTACTATAATATCACCATTTTGGGACTTTTTATCTAAACATTTTGCTAAAACCAGCACTTTTCTGGCAACTGTTAGTAGTAGAGTTCTTTTTTTCAAACATTATTATGTATAAATACGGCTATTGATGGTTAATAGCTATAAAACATTTAGTCATCCGTTATCTGTCTATGACGTCATTAAATTTGTATTACATTGTTTTAATTTTCTATTGAAATACTGTGTTCAATGACGAATCTATGAGGCATATCAGTCCCTCACTTACCATAACGACCTAAGACCTTGTTCATGATACTTGAGCATTACAGATGATGCTAATAAATGACCATTAAAACTGCCTAACTAAGTTAACTGAAGGATTCAACCTCTACATGTACGGCCGTCTAGTTAATAAAACAGCTTTCAATATCTACCCAATTACTCCAGAACATAGAGGAGGATCAAATCAAACCTTCATAAGGAGTCAAAGGGTTGGGTTCGGTAAAGAGAGCTAATTAAAAGAGACATTAACAGCAGTGATTCTTTGGTATTTAAAGCCTTGCTTAATTCACTAGATGGTGCATTCTTTCATTTATGTCAGAGAAGGGCCAGAAGTAGGTGTGACCGAATAAAATCTATGTGGTATTTTGTGGTTTTAACTTCGGTAAAACCCTCTGGCCTGTTCAAGATCAAAATTACAAACAGATATTTAAACGTAATGAATAATATTAAAAAAATAAAATAATTTATTAAAAAACTAACTAGCAAAGCAGCACTACAAAACGAAAGAGAAAAGATTCCCTACAATATTTACGACTTTCTAACTAGCTCTCCAATAGTTCCTTAAAGCTAGTGGCATTAAATTTTTTAACGACAGAAATCCCAAGCTAATAATTCTCCCACCACCACGAGGAGCCCTAACAGTGTGAGAACATGTTTGTCATACATTGTCGGCTTTAATGATTTTAAACACTAGCTATTTATTTTGTGTATATGCGTATACATATGCTATTTCCTGTTTTCGCTACGTACAATTCCCACTGTTTTCACCGGCTGCACCACTTTGAGCGGGACAGTGGGACTAATGGAAGGAGACAACCAAAAGAGTTATTAAAACGAAACAAAACAAAACTAACTGACAACGTTTAGGTTAGCAAGAACGAGAAATGTATATATAAAATAGCGTCAGTAAAATTAAATGACTCTCAGGGCTGGACCACTCTTTGTTGCGGCGGTTAAAAATGTAGTGCGATGACCTTATTGCTGCTTCCGAGAATTTCTCCAGAATACGGCAAGTATTCAAGTTGTATTTTCTTAGGATTTTTTTTTATCCCAGAAATATTTTTGGAGACAAGGCCAAGGGAGGCAACTTCTAACAAGACCAGAATGAAGTCGACGTTTGCGTTGACTAGTTCATCTTGTCGTGAACTGCATTTCTTTCTTTATAGTCTCGTTACTTCTACAAGATCGTTTTGAAACACACAGTCAACTCTATAACGTTCACAGAGGGTCTGTCACTCGATGTATCTAAGAACACTAAGACTGGACGAAGAGAGTTGAAACTTTTGCTAGAGTTAGGGTATTCAGGGATGTCGACGTAGAGTTCTAGAGAGTCGTTTATTAATGTAGAGAGGTGGATTGCAAGAGTGTGTAGAACATTATTGTGGCTTCACGTGTACCTGCCTTCTAGCGGTGATGTTTGACAGTTCGATAGAACGTGGAGTTGTGTTGGAGGAGATGATTTAGGCCCTGTTTACATTATGCCGTTTTCATTTGAAAACGGAATAAAATGATGCCGGAATGGCCTTGCGATTACATTGAAACGTTTTCCTAATCGGCATCAAATGAAGAGGCTTTTAAAAACGGAATCATTTGAAAACGGTATCAGTTGTTTCAATGTAAACACCTGAAAATGGAATAATTTCATGCCGAATTCCACAAGAACCAACAAAGGTGATAATGGCCCCAATAATCAATAAATAACCAATCACAAGAAGTCGAGTATAGATCAGACACTGTCCTTCACATAAATACTCGCTTGGATTTTTCCTCGAGGGGACGATGCCTGTACAAACCTGACAATTGGGGCAATGTCCCAGTGTCCCTCCCCCCCCCCCACCAACGGGCCTACTTACACCTACTAAAATTGTAAATTTATGAAAGTCCCAAAGTATATACGTTTTCTGTTACGTTAAAATGAAGTGAATACCCAGAATTTTGAGGCACGAACCGCCACTGGTCGTCGGTAGAAGACTGGCCCTTGCGAGACATGTCGCCCGTCACGACGAACCAGCAGGAAGATTTCTACTCTGGTCTACGTACGGAAGGTCAAGCAGTGGTCACCCATATCTGAATTTGAAAGTGTTAACCGAAGGAGAAACAGGCCTAACATGAACTGACTTTATGGCTTGAATGAGAGATCTGAAGTAACGTAGCTCGGAAATTTTTAATGTTTTACCTACCCTTATTGGTAATGGATCACTCCTGAAGAAAGAGAAATAGTTACCAATTGCTTAAAGGTCAAAAATTATCAAAACAAGATCATTGGAGAGTTTCAGCTTCAAATTTTTCCATTTACCAATACATTACAGAGTAACTACAGGCACAGGCATAAAGTGTTCTTTTTAGAGATAGGGCAATCATAAAAATCGATTGTTAGTAGCAATTACTACTTCAAAGATTCTAACATAGACATTTTTTAAAAAGTATCAGAATTTAAAGTTACTTACGTATTGGACAGTCGTTTACATTTTGCAACCATCCTGTACAGCAGCGATACGAAGTACTGTAGGTCGTTTGTAACTGTGATACCAAGTAATACACCGTCTTCGATCTAACAAAACATAATATTTATGTGAAACCCCAGAATTTCTGAAGCAGTCATGGCATAGCTTATGTTTGTAAGTTCATTAACAAGCAAAATGTTCATTTGCATATTTACGCAGAATGGCCAGTGTCCTTTTGAACGAGTGAGAGCTATTCTCTCGTCGTGGGAGAGAGATATGAATCATTAAAATAAAATAACACACCTTTGGTAAGAATTAAACTTCAGTCACAACAATCACATAATAAAAATTTAAAATTCAAGCACAAATTAGGAAATCAACTGGGGAGAGAAATAATAAAGTCAGCAGAAAAATGCGAAAATTAATTCACAAAGTTAAACTCAAATTCAGATACATTTTGACCATATTTGGAAACATCATGTGACATATGGTTTACTTAGACTTAGTTTCTCAATCTCTCATCATACCTCCTGATTAGCAGAGAGGCATATGTAAAAGGCACCCATTTATACCAAAACAATTCCACATTCAATAAGCAATTCTAATCCAAAACATTTTTACAGTATTTCTATGTCTACAATAAACTTATAGTGTGTTTTTCTATACAATAAGCTTTGCCATTGCATAACTTTTCAGGAAACATCTGAATTTGAGCTGTCATGGAGTTTACTTTTCAATTGCTAGCAATGAAAAATACAAAGCGGGAAAAACTTTTACTTCAAAGCAAGTTTATTAGGATTGAAAGCAAGTCATCAGGATATTTCTAACAGTTTACTTACTGTAATACCCAATAGCCTACCCACTTCTATCTTACAATTTTATGTCACAAATAATATTATTAGTTGAATTAATAATGCAGGGTCTTTATCCCATTGACATATTCCTGATAAGAAGAATTTTGCATATCATTTTTAAGTCAAAAATTTCCCAGTAAACTTATTGAAAACAACAACCTTAGAAACATTTCTGGTTTGAATCTATGTCATCAAACTATTACATGGTTAATGAATTACTGCATATTAGATGGTAAAAATTAACAATTGAAGATTACAATCTTTTGGATCTAAGAGCTCCTTCTGACTCAGTAGATTTATCACAGATAAATAATTTAGTTTCTCCAG
>JAAAKL020010985.1:0-12876 GCA_010016065.2 Carybdea cf. marsupialis auct. non (Linnaeus, 1758) | reverse complement strand
ACCTGTTTTTTTCGCCATTTTTTTTTTCACAACTACCCCCCCCCCCCCCCCTTAAATTTTACGTCTAAATATCAGCATGTTTGCAATGGCCTCCGACATTGGCCTCCTCGTGCATGCCTGGTTGACCATTAAAAATAATGAACTAGCTTTAAGGGTTCCTTTGCTTCTTTAAAATCCAAATTGGTCGTCATTCACAATCACCACGAAGCATCTTTACGCTTGCGAGAAATACAATATGCCTAAAAGAATCTTTCGTTAGGCAGTGGTAACTCTCGACATAACTAGTGCGCCCATGTAATAGTTCCACTTATTGACGCAAGTCAAGGGTGTGATGAAATATGTACAAGTATGCATTTTCAAATACAATTTCGGTCACATGTAAAGCATCTGCATCCTGCTTGAGCACATTGCTGTATTTCTTACTTAAAATGACGAAAATACTACAAAAACCAACTGCCTTTAACTCTTGCATAAACTCTTGATAATTTTACTCTGAACTGTAAGACAACACGGGAAAATACGGCCTCCATTCTCTACCCTCCCCCTACCCCCTAAACCAGGAGCTAATAAGAACACGAAATTATGAGATCTTGCTGCATTCAACAATACTACACCACTATTCCATTTCTCTTAAAAAGCTATAAATACATGTTACGCTTGTTCTTACAACATTTTCATGAAAGATAAGGTAAATCCGGACAAAGAATTGGGAAGAAAACTTACGAACATCAACCCTTCCCCCGTTCTCGTAATACACGTGAAGGACATGCCACAAATTAATAATTCGGTCTTGTTCTACCTTGAGTATCTCAAAATTTAACCACGTTTTCTAAAGCTGCACGCTGCACCCGCTCTATATTGTTTATTAGAAAACTATAGAAAACTAATCGAAATAGTCAGGAGTATTAATAAAAAAATTGGAATAATGACAGTGGGGGTAAAAGCGGTTGGGTTGTGGTGTGAAATATATTAACCGCGTGAGGTTCGAAGAAGGCAAGAGGCGCTCAAAGGGAACAGTCGCCCAGTCTACGGCTCGATATATTACCGAAAGGAAACAGAGTGATGAATCGAAAGAAATAAAACGAATGTACTCTTCCCTATCAAATATACTACGCAAAACTTTCGTGTCATCTTATATACACCGTATACTAGTCACTAAACAACAGAAATAACATGATAATATTTTTGTACAGTAAAATAGACATCTAAATGAACGAATTTCGTAACGAGGAAAATTATGCTCTCCCGGTTCTCGTTTTACATTTTCCGGGAGTGATTCCTGATGCTGTGGGCTACAAATCCCCTTATCATATGCTGAACAGAAATGAACATGAGGTCATGCTAGAATGTTGAGCATTATTATGAATTACCTGGTTACACTACGCCTCTCGTCAACTTATAGTGCACATCTTTTCCTACCTGAACTCCAAAGAGCACTCTATGATTACCCACCCATTCTCTGAACAATGCAGAATTCCACCCCTTTGTTGCAGTGTGGTCATATATTAATCGGATAAGTATATGCGGAAAGATGCTGATCAGAAAGATGCTGATCCGGAAGATGCAGCGTTCTATTCACAATGACTTCAAAAAAGAACGTAATTATCTTATAACAACCCCTTGACTATTCAACAAACAAGGAAATCGGTAGGAGAGAGACCACCTCCACCACGCGTTTCCAACACCACAAACGCGGTTCTACAATAATGGGCGTTACGCTTCGTATCAGCCCAAGTCACAATTTTTTCCTAACCGTATAAAACCTGTCACAATAGACCTAATCGACCACCACTGCATGAAAATTGCCTATTACAAAATGAATGAATGATCCACTTGCTCTGGCAAACTAAGATATGACCAACGAAATGTAGCGAATAATGTAACAACACACGCAGCACCATTAAACACGTTTGAAAAATACTTTATTATCGGTAAACCTTCTGAGTCGTATGCAAAATAAGGCAAACTATACTGTGGTAAGGATTGGAATATAAGAGCAAAAACAAAACAAGAAATGCCTGCAACTAATCGACAATCTATCATGAAAGACCTTGTCTACTGTAAAATATTAAAGATAAGGCATAGTCCTTACACTAGTCTTAAATTTCATTTCGCTGCCTCGAAAGTAGCGTTCCTTGCATAGAACATGGCACTGACACTTTTACTACCATAATACCAACTTGCCCCATGCCCTGAAAATCGCTACTGTACTCGAAAATGGTGTTTCCCTGTACGACTACCGATCCATGTGACACAAATAAAACCAGATATGAACCCTCTTCCTTCTCAAGAGCAGCCAACAAAATCACAATCCAGAGTAATTAAGGATCATGACACTAAAAACGAGACTTACCTAAAAACCTCAGCTTCAAATACGTCCCCGAGCCAAGTTGCTCCATTTGAAGTCGAGGCAATGCTCCATTTGAAGTCGAGGCAACAGGCAAAACGTCGCTAAAGATACCGAATGAAATCAGCAAACTTGTAATTTACTCTAAAGAACGACTGAATATAAGAAATTGCATATAAATGCTACATAGTACACATTCAGCACTACCATTTCCGCTTTCAACATCACAATCCCCTTCTTTACACACTGGTCCATAGGCGTACGAGCCACATTTAGACTGTTTACTTTCTATCCTGATAGTTAAAAATTAAATATTGTCGGAACAATATTAGTTACCTTGAAAGGCCGTTCTTCACTTCAATCCTTTCATTAAAGTAAATATTGGTATGACTGAGTTTGGGTGAATGATGAAACCTTTCACAAACAAACCGTTCCAGTCTTGAAAAGACACATCGCATACCTACTCTTCCTGCGCACAACGAACAAAAGACTCCCCTTTCCCCTCGTACGCTCATGCCAATTTCCAATTTAAATACCTTATTCATCCTATCAATTGTCACCAATTTCACTTAAATAATTCTAATTAACTCTACAAAGTTGACGCAACACTTACATGACGCCAACACATGCTCAGCAAAAGTAAAGTATGAAACCATTTAAATGCCAACACGGTGGTTCATTCGAAACCTCACTCTGCGAGGTCTACGAACCTGGCTCAACCGTAAAATACATCGATTCCTGTAAGACAGGGTAAATCAGTTTAACTTGTTCCGCTCCACGGATATTTAAGTTATTGCGCGAGTAATGATGGATCATCTCTGGGATGCTATCGTACGGTCTGCTATGCTGGCCGAGGATGAACTTGCCACCACGACAGGAAATTTTCAGGTGCATCGGGCTGTTGTTATTTCTAAAAGTAGAAAGAAATGCATAGGAGTAAATTTTGAAAAGAAAGGTTCTGTTCGTAATGTCATACAAACCTTGCTTGCGGTACTGCAACGCTAGGCGTGATTTGTAACTAAAATGTAAATGTAACCACTACGGGATACAGCCACACGACAGCGGGAGATAGTCTCCAGATCACGGCAAGTTTTATCTTCGATGCTTCAAATGACGCGCAAGGTCTCACTTCAAGCACAAATCTAACGATCGAAAGTTGCCTGACAACCAGTTCTTTGCGCCAGTTCATAACTTCATCAATCACAGCCCCCCCCGCCCCCTAAATAAACCCCTAAAATGCAATCAGGTTTACATACAACTTATCTATAAAATGAATTTTTTAAATATCGGGCTGACCTCAGTCTTAGCCTACTCTGAACATTATGGCTCGGCGCTGTTTCGTACGATGGACCCTTTGCGAGTAGAAATTATTACATTTTCGTATTAGTCCGGCTCGTATTATGTGATGCACGCCCAGGCTGAATCCTTCACTAAATGCAAGGCAGGGTTGCCACTTCAAGGTATTGAGTTACTTTGAAAGTAGAAAGTAGAAAGTAGAAAGTAGAAAGAAAAAGTAAACAGAAAAATAGATATAATTAAAGACAAAAAATACCAAATTTTTCCAAGAAGATGGCGATTGACATTCGATTTAAAAATGTTAAGATCGTAAGTAAGAGGAAAGCAGTCTGAAGACAGAAAGTTCCAGATCTTGGCAGTCCTAGAGGAGAAACTGTTAGCATAGAAAGTTCTGTCTGTTTTCGGAATGTTATACAGAAATTCAGTATACCGAGTGGATCTTGACATGATGAGAGGAAGAGGAACCAACTCTGCCAACTCGGAAGAACACTTACCAAAGTAGTACCTATGGAAAAGACTTAAAGATGCAACATCTCTACGGTGAGACAGAGGTTGAAGTATGCAGGCCAGTTCAGAGCCAACCGCACGAGAACTCTATTTTTGGAGCTGGTCAAATATGTTAAGACAGCACTTTGGTGCACCAGCCCAAAGATGACAAAAATACTCCATGCAAGGCCTGATAATTACCTTAAAAAGATATAACATAACTGCAGGTGACAGAAAGATCATAGATCGCAAAAGAGCCCCAACCTTCCTTGAAACAGACTTACCTAGGTTAGTCAGGTAAGAACCCATTCTAGCCTTAAAGTAAAAGAAACACCAAGGAGCTTCAACGACGACAGCTTTTCAAGGACAACGCCATATATGCTAAGAGGCTCCTTTAAAGGATCTTGAGATCTATCAAAAGATACCCGCTGAGTCTTACTAGCATTGAAAGTCATTTGCCACCTTCTACTCCACTCTTCAACAGTGTTTGACTTCGATTTAAGTTCTTTCCTGGGAGGACAATTGTGATGCCCTACTACAACTAGAATATAAAGTCGTATCATCAGCATATATTGCAAGCTGACAAAGCAAGGAATCCGATAGATCATCAATATAAATGAGAAAAAGTGTGGGGCCCAAAATATAACCTTGGAGGGACTCTAGCATTTACTGGAAAGAAATTAGATGACTCACTATCCAAAACTATCTTCATACCACTTAGAAAGGATGAAATGATCCAAAAAATGTCACCGCCAATGCCATAAGCTCTGCGTTTATGTAAAAGATCAGCATCCCAAACCTTACCAAAAGCCTTGGAAATGTCTAGAGAAACTGCCCTGGAACAACCAGATCTATCCAAACTCCTGTAGAGTCGCTCAGTTACCATGGTGGGAAGATCAGCAGTAGATCTAGAGGAACGAAAACCATACTGTACATCTGAAAAAAGGCCTATCCCCTCAAGGTAAGCCACCAGTTCCATATCAATCAACCTCTCAAATACCTTGCTGACAACAGGCAGAAGGCTGATGGGGCGATAGTTCTCAAGAAGGGATCTTTCCCCATCTATTTTAAACACAGGAACAACTTAATGCAGTCTTCCAACATGCAGGAAAAAGGAATCTTTCAGACAGAGATTAAAAAGTTTGGATAAGATCGACGAGATTTCAGGAGCACAATTCTTTAGAGGGACAACGGGAACCATATCTGATCCCGAAGCCTAAGCAGAGTCAAGATCAGATACCACATCAGCAAAGGCTTAATTAAATAACTCATCTTCGCATGACGCCTGTCTTCCTAAAGAGGGAAACCATAACGCGGGGGCTCTCCAGCATGCCCTTTAAATATCCAAACTTTTCCTTCCAGACAACTGAATTTTTACTTGCCGGAAAGCTCTCTAGGAGATGGATCTGCTGTTAAGTTACAATTAAAATGCAACGAGCCGGTAAATTCCTTCTATTTCAATTTCAGGCTAAAATAAGAGTCGGCTGATCGCCTGGTAATGTAACTATTACATAGGTCACATTAATCCAAATGCATCTTATCTTTGTGATCTTAGAGATCTTTGAGACGTGCACTAAAAGGCGTCATTTAGTGTTGTTTCAAATCCTTGTGGGACAAGTGCCTCCCCACCACCAGTGCTACTGCGTTGCCTGTTTTGCACCTCTCTAATCGGCGTTTTATCAAAACTAATAAACAGCTTTCGAGTATAAGATCGTTCAGGTATAAAACGTCATAAAAGCCATCAACGACAATAACATAACTGGTACTTAGGTAAAGTACTATGAAAGGAAATTACTTCAGATGATTCGACGTTTGAGAAGCACAAATATTCCAAGAGTGACTAAATGTCGATAAAATATCAGGTTGTTTCCTTGCCGAGTTCACAATGAAGTACATCCATACCACAGCTGATGTGATAGCAACACCGAACTAAGAACACAGAATACGGAGTATGCACAGCTACGTCTCGGTGTCAATGCCATCGACAATTCTAACTACACCACATGCGCAGTAGCAACCATCACGTAATATCTTGGCACGCTGCGGCGGAACTTTGCCAGTTCAGTTTTGGGTGGAGACTCGCTGCAATTTCAGTAGTTCACTTCACATGATCTCTGTTATTGTAAAATGTTCTTTAAAAATCCTCCCTTTGCTTGAATTTACAAGTGAACTACAAAGAACGATAGTCTTCCCATTTTGGGCAACTGTGATGGTAATATGACAAACATAAATGAATTTAAAAGTGCTTTGAAGCCTGGCCAATATCATATGTCACAATCGTTCACTTTGTTTGCCCTGTTTAAGTGAGAACTCGGTCTCGTTGCTCGTTGAGGATATTGAATTCAATTTTCGCCGTGGAAAATAGGGAGGGAATAAAATGCAGTCCGCCGCGAATATTTGCACCTAGAGGACTTATCACAAGTTTCCACCCTAATGAACTGTTCCTCCTTGGTGAATGGTCATATTAATGTGCTATTAGCACAAACCCATTTAAGCCTTTGTTTCTAAAAATAGATATTACATCACTCGAGATCTGAAATACCGGGCAGAATTGACTTCAAAACAAAGCAATCATGCACAGCGTCAGTCGTGTTATCTTCTTGTGTGTTGGATATTCTTTAAGATTCAAAGCTTCATAGCCATGGCCCACAAACACTGCTGCTACGGTAAATGTGTCAGGGGGGCACTTTGATTGGAAGGAAATGAAAGAAGGGGTTTTTTCATCGCTTTTCCCAAGCTAGGCAGAAATAGACAGAAATGTCAGTGCTGGAGTTGAATGTCAACCAACACACCAATATCTGCAGTCTGCATTTCGCCGGAGGAATAGAACCGACTAAAAAAATATCCTAACCCTACCCAGACAATCTTGTGGTTGCTCAGATAGGTCTTCTAGCAGTTACTTTATTTCTGTTACAGAGCTGTTTTCAGTAGTGGAATCTTACTGAAACTCACCATAGCCGATCTGCTTATGTGTGTGTTTGTTTGATTTCCTGCCAAGATACTCACAAGTATCTGTGTGCGTTACATTTACTACGCAGAGAATCCTTGTCTTCTTGTTACTTGTTCCTCAATACACTACTTGTTTCACTCTTGCCCTTTACTGCTCTAATACTGTGCATCAATGGAGGATTTGCTCTGCTTCTGAATGCCATTACTTTATATTTAACTCAGTAACCAAAAGAAACTTCATATTGTTGGAGGCTGACAACGGCCTTATTGTTCTCCTATCTTTTCAATTTCGACTGAAAGATTCCCTAAAATAAGGCGATCGCCTACAGAGTAGTCTCAACCTTCAACCAGGAGTAAGAAGCTGAAGATAGCTGCTAGCTCGTCGATCTGAGTGTGGAGACTCATTCTGTCCGTTCGATAGCAGAAGGCAAAGCAGGTATCATATACGTGGGCGTGAAACATTCAAAAGGTACACAGACTGTATCTACCGGCAAAAGACAGAGTTGGCAGAACAGCTTCAACCTTGCCAGGTCAAAACGCCTTTGATGATGCGTCATCGCTAACGTGACGTCACACCACAATAAATGGGTTTGTGCCATACCTGCCTTGAAACGACTGAATGCAAGTACGAAAAATCATTTCCTTGCAAGTGGTTGGGTATTCTCTGCTCGCAAACGTTTACTCAGCTGCATGACCAACAACAGCAATATCGAGGACACAATACCATGCCACCCCCGCACTGGTACTTCAGATTTCCATGCTTTCTGCTCATCTGGCCATAAAACTATCCCGCAAAATGACAGCAGTTCCATCAGTTTCCGTTTATCTCTTCACAAATAGAAAACCCCACAGAGCTGGAGCGAATTTTAAGCTCTTGCGGTGTTACGCATTTATAGCTTATCGTCATCAACAGACGGAACGAAGAACATCCAACTTTCACTGATAGTAATCTTGATACGAAGGTCTTTCTGGCCATACCGTGTGACTGTCTGCCTTATGACAAGGCTGAGATGCACATTTTCCCCTCGATGGTGCACGAGTTACAAAGAGGGGCACTTGTCATCCAGATGGGCATGAGAATCTCTCAAGTTTTAACCCTGTTATATTTTTTCCATACGTAACGCAGCAAATAGACAAACAATATTTGGCTCAATTGCGATAACATTCTATAAAGTGAGTGTTTGACAATGAATTAAATTTTCTGCGATTAAATTCTGTTTTATTGAGTGTAAGAGAGAGGCGGGTTTCATGCCACAATAACATCACTGTTTTTGTAAGTTGATCACTTGCAGGTTTCCTTCATTAGGTATATATCTTCTAAGAAAAACTGAAATTTTACAATTTTGCTAACTTGAAACAATGACGTCATGATGAAGTCACGTGACCAAACTAAACTAAATAAATACCTCAAAATGTAGACTGGTAAATTTAGAAACGTATCTTCAAAATACAGCCGATGCCATCATGCCCTAATACAATCTGCAGTACGTTTTATGGGTATGGAAACAAATAAGTAACCCCCACCCACACAAATAACACGATGGTAAAGGAATCACAAAGATCCAGTCGTTGTATGCACTCGTTGCTCTTAGGCTTCTAAATAATACTTGCAAAGTCTACGAATATCGAGAATTGCTCTCCTATAAATTGTGCTTCCTAGAAACAACATGCTAGGTTACATCAAGCTATAAACCGAGCCAGATTTAGAAAGTACCAAAAAGATACACAATACTTACTTTAATGACAATGAATAATCAACTTTCGAGCTTTCACTATTCCGAATTAAGTAACTGCAATCCGGCATAAACTTTAAATGACTTTCTGCTTCTATTCTGCTTATCATACCATGATACCATCTACATATAGAAGAAGGAAAGAATGTTTATCACGTAAACATTTTCATGTGAAGTTCACAACTGACACCGGCCCTAGTCATTCAATCATGTTGCCTAGTCTAAGATGTCTGTCCCATTATTCTTCATACATCAACTCAAACAATAACTATATCGGCATTTAATAGCCCAATCTTTCTCGTTTACGACACACTGTCACTCAACAAAAAGAGTCCCCAAAAGAAAAGTCTCGAACCACAAATATTCTGACCTCACTCACGTCCATCACGCAGTTCAACATTTGAGCAGATCACATCCTGGTCCTTGTCATTCATTTCCTTTTTATCTAAATTATACATCTTTGCTCCACTGTATAGAATTTTTGGAGCAGAGTATCAGAAATCGGGCGACATTTATGCACAGTTTTAGGTATGAACGAAAACATATTCAACACAACGCTCCAAAGGAGGCAAACGAATTGTCTAGGAGGCTTGGAGAAACTTCTTACAACGTTTTAACAATACGTTGGAAAATAACAAAAATGAAGTACGTCAAGAACATCTTCCAGTGTTCTTCAAGAACGTGTTCTTCAGTTGAGACAGAAACTTTCCAGTTCCAACTTCAACTTAAAAACCAAACGTTTCACGTCATGAAAGACTTAAAATCGGTATCCCTGTACTCCACAGTTTTCACAAGGAATTTAACCTAAGGCCTACAGTTTTAACTCGGTAATGGTCGTAACACTCTTTAACGATGGCAGGTTGTAAGGTGGGTCAAGCCATTATGCATAACGAAAGCTTACATTCAGTTCAATGGTCTACATTACATATGATCGTACAAGCTTGATAGACCTTCTTCCATAATCCCCTATGCTCATGATCGAATAAAAATGAAGCCAATCTGAAAACAAGATTCACTTCATTTTCGTAGCTTTGTCTCGAATGTAACGGCATCTTAGAATAAGACAACACATATCATAAGGAGCCTGTACTCCAATATGCGCAAGTCACATGTTCACATCTCAACCAACCCCGCCTACACCTCCACTCCGTATTCAATAGTTTATTCGTGGGCTTTTTTCGCTTTACGCAAATGGTCTAATTGTGGAGGAGCAAAAATGTGCAATTGTCAGACAATATAATACCTGTCTCTGTAACTTGGCCGTATGATTCTCCCAAATCAAATCATTTATAGTTTTACGTTGATTAAACTAAGCGCACAAATCAGTTTATCGATAAACAAGTGATCAGTTACCCCATTGGTCACGAGTTCTCATCCAACTTCAAAACTGCGTCTTTCGCGTAACCCTAGGCGTTTTTTACCGCTGAGCTCTTTCACACCTTTAAGGAAAAAATCAAGCGCTTACACTCTTCTTTACTAATGTCTAGCAATTTCTACCTCTTTACATCTTCGGGCCTTGCCAATCATTTCTATTCATCTCTCTAATACTTACTGTTGATTTTCAAGAGGAATTGTGGGATCAACTGCATATTCTATCATATCTTCCGGCGGTTGAACATCCTTGTTTATTCGGGCTGGTTTAGGGATGGGGTTAACTGGGCTGGATACGCTTGCTCTCTGTGTATCTGTATCTGTAGCCTCGTTCGTAGAAAATCTCTTTGCAAGGGCCTCCTTTGCAGCTTTTTCCTTCCAGTCCCAGGGCGCATCATAATTATCCTGGCTTGGCGTTGTTTCTAGTGATAACTGCTTTTCTTTTTGTCTTGTATGATTAGCTGGTGGTGGCGGTGGTGCTCTGTTTGGTGGTACTTGCTTGTTCTTTCCAACCTTCTGTTTCCACTCCCATGGTTCATCATATGTATCTACGAAACTATAATAAGACAAAAACATTGCAATACAAAACAACAACTCTTTATTTCGCGACGTTTACAGATCAAAATAGATTCTGCATTTCACTGACTTCAAAAATCACAAAACTTGCTAGATGACATCCGACATTGTCAAAAGATACAGAGATCAAGTACTGCAATGGTGTGTTAGCACACAGTGTTTTGTCACTATAAGTAAAATTTGTGTCCGTTAGTCTTGCAGTATATGCGATGGTGTCATAGTCCTATATACTTTATAATTAAATATGAGATCTTGATAAACTCAAACCAGAAAACTAAAGCGTCAAGCTGAAGGATTTACTGGCCATGCATTGAAATAGTTTGTTTAAGATCTGAAAAGATAGCAGAGTAATGAAACAAAAAAAGGAATGAATACAGGATTCTAATAAAAATGGATTGCACCCACTGGACAGTGGCAGCAACAAGGTCCTTAACACCTTGCACACCATGTAGCGGCTCAAAGTCTCTATGCAGTTGTACAGCATCCTTTGTATGGCTAAACTACTGAGAAAACGTTTTCTCTTCATGTGCTTCAGATGCTCAATGTAGCCAGGGGTAAGACGTCCTTTCACGCTCGTGCTGTCTGCCGCCAGACATATTTTGCAAATTCATTTGATAGGGTATCTGAAGGTGGGACTGGAATTACTGCTAAAACAAGTAGCATATTATCAGACAATACGCAGTTTCACTAGGGGTATAACAGACACCATGGACGTCGTAGCTTCATCGCCAGGTTTAATCCCTTTATCTCACTGTTTTGTATTGAGATTGAGCAGTCATGAAGCAGAGACCCCTTCTCCTTAGGTTCTTTGAAATTCTGAAACTAATCGGCATGTTGGGAAATTAAAAGACTTATAGCCCTATAAAGATTACCTGAAAATAGTAATATACCCAGTGGCTCATAACAAATTGGAATAAGCTATTCTAACATAGCAACTTGCTGATACTTCTATGCCGGGGCAGGTCGACAGAGTACAAGAAAAATGCAGATGCGGGAACAAGAATGTTTCAAGAAGATTTCAGTTAAGTAATAATTTAAACGTTAAGACGATTGCCCAGCATATATTCACGACGTGCCAAGGAAAGACCCAGTATAAAAACCCAAAATAAATCTACCTTATGTTTTTCACACTCCTTCAAGCTCTATTGTCACTTACCCCACATCGTCGTGCCATACAGTTACCCTTGTACAAGCAATTCCATACTGAACTTGGCAACTTATAAAATACTTACTCTTCTTTTTGTGGCTGGTGATGACCACCATTAATGTTTGCATTAGACTGCGTCAGATTTCGATGGTCACCTTCATCATATGGAGTGTCGTATATTTCCTCTTGGACGTCTGTTGATGCCTGTGGATGTACAGGTGCCCTTGGTAGAGACTTTCCACTATCGTATGGCACCGTATAATCATCATCTTCCTCATAGCTACTCTTGGGTGTGGTACTTGGATTTGTGGAATCCCATGGGTCAATATAATCATCTTTGAGGGTGGATGCTTGCACTGGAGAAGCTTGCTTGGCTGTGTCCCATGGTTCTATGTAATTATCTTTGTTATTGCCTGTTGCTTGGTTCTCTAAGCTGGTCTGTGTAAATACTGGCCGTGGTTTAACTGGTGGTTTTGTTCGAGTAGCTTTTGAATCCCAAGGCTCAAAATATTCATCTTTTGAGTCAGCCTACAATACGAACAATAAAACCAACATATAGAATGATACATCAAGCTAAAGAGGGTAGATTTTATAAACCAAACTGAAGAGTTCATTGATAGTACAGTTAACACGTTACAAATTCAACAAAGGGCAATGTATGTATGCAAATTTGCCTGATGATCGTGAATACGTGAAACTAGGGAGTAGCGAATTTCCAGATCTCTTCCTTTAGTGTCCCTATCTATACTGCTCTGCATTTATGCATCAAGCACTCTCGTATGTTCAGACAATCGTCCTGATTATAGCTATGTATGAACGTATGTATGTATGTATGTATGTATGTATGTATGTATGTAAGTATGTATGTATGTATGTATGTATGTATGTACAGGGTTCAAATTAACACTTTGCACTTCGTATTCTGCGAAGTAGTTCTTGAATACTGGGGAAAATGGTGATTTTGTTTTTCA